>JAEANM010029036.1:0-10255 GCA_017656035.1 Myanophis thanlyinensis | reverse complement strand
CCGTTGCCATCGCCGCCACCCCCGTTCGCCACCCCCGTTGCCATCGCCGCCACCCCCGTTCGCCACCCCCGTTGCCAACGCCGCCACCCCCGTTGCCATCACCGCGCCCCCGTTGGGCACCCCCGTTGCCATCACCGCCACCCCCGTTCGCCACCCCCGTTGCCATCGCCGTGCCACCGTTCGCCACCCCCGTTGCCATCGCTGCGCCCCCGTTCGCCACCCCCGTTGCCATCGCTGCGCCCCCGTTGCCATCGCCGCCGCCACCCCCGTTGCCATCACCGCCGCCGCCCCTGCCGCCAATTCCCCGCCCCCCCGATGCCGACGCCCTGCGCCCAATGACACTGACGACACCACGCCCCCCCAGCCGATGCCGACGCCCCCCACCCCCGCCGACACCCCCCCATCCTCTTTTTTTGTTTTTCAAATATGGTCAGCCTAGTATATTACATACTAATGTAATTAGTATGATGATAATTGAAGTGCATCATTTGACTTATACTGTTATTTCTAAAACACTAGTTAAATATATAACTCTAGTACAATAATTTTCAAACCTTGTAGCACTGAAATTTCCAAAGAATTTTGGAAGCAGAGTAATATCAATTTAGCTACCATCATTATTTTTCTAATACATGTACCAATAATGTATCAGAAAAAAATAACAAGGGCTATCTCAGAATAAAGTATGCAGTTTTAAATACTCTTGAATTCTCTCTGTGCATCATTTATATAATAATTTAATATTTCTGTTTTCTCCCATTTGCGGGTTTTTCTGGGAAATGCTGGCTACGAATTCTAAAAGGATGTATTTACAAAGATACATCATTAAACAAATGAAATATATCATCAGTGATTGCCTTACCAATAACATAAATATCAAATATTTATCACTGCCAGGGTATTTTAACAAAATTTCATGCACTTTGTAATCGAGATTAATTTCCCCACTTCAGTTCTTACAATCTTCAAGCAGCAGAGCTGTCATACGTTTACTCTTTATAGCACAATCTAATATGGTAGAAGATTATGGGACTTGAATTCCAAGGCAGAAAAAGAACACCAAACTTGAGGATAGTGGGTAATTTTGATCTTTAAGATAAGATTACTAGAATTTATCTCTTTAGACAATATGAAATAGTAATTGTATTAATTGCTTTTGGGTAACTTGAATTTTTTTGACATTGCTTAAAATGTAACCAGAATTTATCAGTTTATACTGAACTATCCCAACTCTTACTACTTGAAGTACTTGAATTATTTATCAATATAAGGTTCAGTAAAGTGGTAGTTTATTTTGATTGCCAAATGCTATTCAGAATCCAGTATAGTTAAAATGTTCATAAAGGATGCTCTGTGAAGTACTGTATTAAACAGTTCAGATGGCCTGCTTATTTATAGCACCTGTCCAACATTTCTTGCTACCCCCACCCCCACCACTGTCACCAGCCTTCCTCTCTTTTACAGCTAATAGAAAGATTCATGAATCTTCATTTCTATCAAGTGTGACAGCACTGACTCCCCTTGCTAAAGCAGCCCACTATCTATAATTGATATCCTTCTAAGGAATGGGGTGCTGACTGCAATTGACGGGCTTTGCTGAAAGCTCTTAAATCCTGACAAGTTCTGCCCTTGTTCTGGTTCAGTCACTGAGCTACACTGCTGGAATTCCTAGGTTATTTGAACTTTGAGCAAAAGAATAGCATGCGTTTCACATTAGCGAATAACAAAGCTGGAGAGCAGAATTATGACCTGGACTGCTGAATTTTTTGCCAATCTCATTTACAATGCATGAGACTTCTAAAAAGATTACCTACTTGTACAACTACTGAAATTTCTTCCTTCCCTCCCTCCAAAGAAAACAACAAAAATGCTGTATTGTTTAGATTCTGTTTGCTGAATATCCTTTTTTCATTCTGCTCTTTAATTAATTTCTCTGCTCACAAGCAGAGAAATTCTGGAAGTTTGTTTTAAAAGATATGATAAAATTACTCCTGAGCCCACAAGCTAATAAGAATGGCATAATCCATTCCTTCCCTTAAGTTTTATATTTGTTTTTTATCTCTTAAATTACATGGAAAACAAAAATTACCAGAGAGAGGGAGAAATGAATATTTAGGGAACATAAGGGCAGAAAGGAAAGTTATTTAGCGTGAATAAAATGATACTCGGTAATTTTTTTCTTGTTATTGTTGCCAGTATAGTGTAATATCTAATGTAAAACTAATCTTAAAAGTGTATTATTCAATAGAATATATGTGTGTTTTTTTATTTATTCATATTCATGTCACAACAGTTCCTTATTTTGTGAAAACTTGATTGTACCATATTTAAGATCAAAAGAGCATTAATGACACAGCTATAGAACTATTTCTATTTTTTCTGAGATTTCAACAGAAAAATCAGATGGCTTAAATTCTAGTTTGTTGCATAGAAGTCTATATTATGCATGCCTATATTCACATCAAATATATCACTGGACATTTAATTAATGCTAGATGAGCATTTTTACACTATCTCTACTTCAAGTTGTTGCATTTAATTCCTATATTACCAAATATAGGAAGACCAAATTGGCATACCTTGCTTTTTTTCTGGTATATTAGAATTGGTATCTTAATTTTTTAAAATCTGCTGCCGTATTAATTAGGTGTACAATGTCATTGATTAAGCTATATTAAGTTAATCATTAAAGAATTACAGAAGTTTTGATTAAGTAATAGAAAATAATCTAAAGCAATAATTATTTTAATTTGTGTTCAAATTCCAGATTGAACTGTCCACACTTGTACAGTAAAAAAGAAAGCACAGCAAATTGAAATACAAGTACATACTTACTTGTCTATTTTAATTTATTTCTGCCTTCTCTCATTGGTTTCAGGAAAGAGTGCAACTCATTTTAAGAAAACCTTGCTTTTTAAAATTAATAAATTTAAATCAAGAAGCTAAAATTTATAGAATTACCTCCTCCTAAAAAAAACCTTCATTTGGTTTATAAACAGCAATGGGCATGTTTCATCTGGTAGCACTGGCTTGCTTTGGAAACTATTTTGGCATTTTTCATGGATCAGTACCAGCTGGTTTGACCCCGAGCAAAGATGGTCTTGTCTTTTATATTGTCCTTTATTCTATTGTCAGACAAAGAAGGGATTTTAAACTATCAGAAGTGTTATAGTTTTCAAGTCTCATTGCCATATGAAGTGAAGGATGGATAGTACTTTTTGTCACTAAATAGTGATGGTCTGGAGGAGGAATTGAGCCAGAGAAATCTACAAATTGCTGATCAGAGTAAAAGTATGAGAGAACCCTCTGGTATTATCACATCCAGGTTAGATTTTGGTCATCAGGGGAATACAAATTATGTTAGCATATACTTCTCCAAACTCAAGAGCTGGAGGAATATGCATTAAGAAGTCTATGAGAAAGCACCTTAAGTGAAATGGAAGCACTAGAAATCATTTTACTAAAGTCAATTGCACTTTAGGTCAAGATTCATCAGCAAAACTCCTATGTGATCATAAATTCAAGTGTGAGCTGAACTAGACATGTGGCTTTGATTTTCATCTGGAAGAGAAAAAGAGGTGAGGGAACTATGATAAAGTTATGTTGTTTGTAAAGCAGTAGAGATGACATGATGCATTATTTTAAAAAAATCTTAAACCATATGCTTTGTAGCATGCTTTAAAATGTATGCCTTGTACTTCCAATTACATTCGTTATAGCTGATTGTTGATTGATTTTTGCCCACGTACTATTTCCATGTTTTAATTAATTATTTATCTAGAGCCTGAAGCTTGCTGGGTAAAATAAGTCTCCAGACTGAACATTTTGTATATTTCTTGGACCAAGTCTCTTCTTTAAAGTTGTTAAAATGCACAACAGTTAATTAAATATTTTGAGGGGAAGTGACTGGCCCCAAGCTCAGTTTATTGCCTAATAAATAATTTAAATTCATGAGAACATGCAGATGGTTGTTAATAAAGGCTACCAGAACCATGAGAAGATTACATTATTTAAAACTTCATAGATAAATGTGTGGGAAGGGTGGTAGCAATCATTTGGATCAAATGAGAGATGGGAGATTATAGACCTATAACCACCTTTGGACAAGGTACTAATGGAACACTGATTTTTCCACTTACCTATTGATCAGCTCAAGACAGCCTTAGCTCATAGTAATCTTGATATGCTCCCTATGTTTCAAAGCCAGTAGCAATAAAAAGCAAGTGCAGATCAGTTTTATACCACTTTGGAAGGATTAGGGAGTAGGAACTATAGAGAGAGTCTTCTTTTTTTTACTATCAGAACAACGGGTTTTTTTTTTCTCAATCATGGAGGTCAGAATTGTTATATTGTTTCCTTGAGAAACACAATTTATTCTGAGCTTCAACTTTCATAATACACTCTACCTGTAAAATATATGCATGCATCCCATATATGGATGGATGGATACATGCATGCATATATTGATGGATAGATGGGTAGATAGATGACAGATGATAGAGAGACAGATAAACAGACAGATAGATAGATAAACAGATGGACAGACAGACAGATTAATTCATTCATCCGTCCATCCATTCAGCTTGTATACTACTAACTCCTGCATGCATTTACATACAACTTCTTGCAAACATGCACAACCACTATACAAATCAAATTATTCATAAAATACCATGGTAAATGAACAATAAATCTTCCATAATAAAAATATAATCAAATGTAATGATTAAATAATATTTAAGCTTTAAAGGGAAACATCTCTTATATATTTAAACCTATATGGTATTGAATAATCAAGGAATGATCTACGGGACAGATCAGCTGGGATATCTTCCAAAATGAAATTAAAGTTGGCACAGGTCTGATTTTAACTGGGAGGTTTTTTTCCAAAATACAGGCACTGTTGTGTAAAAGTAGCTACTCCAGACTTAACGCCGCCCCTTCCCTTACTTCACATACTGGTGCACACTAATAGCCTGTTTCCAGGACAACTAAATGGGCTGGGTTGATTATGTTCAGAGTATATGAACAGTGTCCCCAATTCAACCAAACAAATTTTCTTCCAGGAAGATGTATGTGCAGTGAATAAGCCTAGCTAGTTTTCCTGAATAGCATGTGTTAGTACAATATAAAGCAGACTCAATCAAATCAGCCCTTCACGATCAGTTCAAGGCAAGCAATTGAACGAGAGATCCCTAAATTGCTTTGGAGAGATTTGAAAGCAATCCCAATTTCATGATTGAGTCACAGAATGTACATTTGCTTAGAGTCATGTTTAGATGTTAAATCAGAAAATGAAATATTCCAAAAAGTGGAGAAAGGAATGAAATATTGATTGAAAGATAAAAGTTTCTTAATCCATATTTTTAAAAACTGCACAACTTCACATCCTTCCTGCCTCTTTTTTAATGAGCGAGCTGAGCAGTATAGAGAAATATCTGACCAGCCTCAAGCCCATTAGGTGCTATTGCATTATTTATGTTTTAAATTGATTTAACCTGAAATTAATTATACATGTGAAAAGGGAAAGCCAAAAAATCTGGCATGCAGCATTCTTATGCATATAGACTAGGGCAGGATGTCCTGTAATGCTAATATATTTAAACATAGCCATTGACTTAGGATGACTTTGGCAAATAGCGTTGGATGTCTGACATTACTGCAGTGTGGAAAAGAGCAAGTTATGAATGCCAGATGTAGAGATGCTGAGATATATGCCTTTGTTCTTAATGAATAGTATGACTTGTTTGAGATGGATAACTATAGAAATTGAATAAATCATTTTGTATTTTTGATTCCCTGTGAATCTTTGCATTTTTCACTTTTCTGGATTTTGTCATTTACTTCTCTTCATCAAAATATATCACAATTAAACCCAAACTTCCCTATTACTCTATTTCTTTAATACATAAAATGCACAATCATATCATAATAAAGTATTTTCTTTTGAAAGCTGTAATCACTGAGTAGGCTGAAAAACTCATGCTTGATACACTATTTCCAGATACATTCATATATTACCTTTGATTAGAGTTAATATTTTTGTTTTTTTCTTTTCTATTGTTCTTAGAAGTGAACAATATAAAATGTCCAAGAGCTCAGATATTGGGTTGGGTTGATTCAGATTGGGTTTGATGATTTAATGCTAGGAAACATTTGTAGAACCTATATAGATTTATATCATGGAAAGAAGCCATCAATATGTCAGGGGCTTACTGCTTTTTCCATTCTTCTTATTCTGCTGCTGATACAGTTTTCCTTTTTGATACTCAAAATAAGTATTTCCTATAAACCAAGTGCAAATAACTTCCAAAGTGATTTTTTTTCTTATTCTGAACTTTAGAAGTAACTTTTATACTTTTATATAACTTTTATAGCTGCGTCTAGCATGCTGCTCTGAGCTTCTCTGGGGATCTTCGTGGTGTTCCTGGCACTGTTCCAAGGACTCCGGTCCTCATCTGGGTTGGGATTTTGGTGCTGGATGTTCCACCGCATGATGTCCCAGCTGACCATACTTAAAACACTTTAGCGACAGCCACATAGCAGTAGCTGTGGAAGCCTGAAGCAGAGAATCCTGACCTAAGGAGGAAGGAACCCAGGGTCTCTCCTGCGGAGTTCGAGGGCCCGGGGCTGGAATCAGTTTGGTACAGAACTCACATAACTTGGCATCAGATCTATTATGGTATGAAACCACTCTCGCAGCCTGCTGGGGATCCCTCTGTAGACACAGGCCTGCCATAGGTCACGGTCCAATCCCATACAAAACTGGTGGACCAGTAATCACTCTGGCTAACCTCATACCTTTCCAGTCACATGGAGAAACTCCTGCATATACTCAAATGCCATCCAGCCCTTCTGCCTCAAGGTCAGGAGCTCCCCTTCAGCACATTGGGTATGTTTCCCATCTTCAAAATGGGCCCTGAGTGCTTGCTTCTGCCAATTCCCTGGCATGGTCATTATGTAGATCTGCTCCCCACTTAGTGCTGCAGTCACCTCCACCACCATGGCCCATGGTGATGAGTATAGCCAAGCATATTGATTAAGCTAGCTGATGGCTTGGCTCAGAAACAACACCAAGTGGTCCTGGTTCCCATCAAAGGTGGTTTGCAAAGGTGGGGGATCCCAGGACACAGGAGGGGGCCAGAAACTGTCTGGCCATGTAGACATTCCAAGGGGCTGGCAAGCGTCAGCATCCCCAGGACCCTGCCATGCAGCCTGATGTGCTGTGGGGCCTAACCCCTGGCTCTGGTGTCTATCATCCCCTAATGTTGCAGTTCCCTCAGAGCCAAGTCCTTTCCATCTGAGGCCAGCTATCCAGGAGGTCTAGTCCAATGCTCTCACCTGCAGGGCATCCTGGATGTACTGAGGAACATCCTCCATTTGGGATTGGGTAGCTGGAACTGGATCTGTGATGCCCTCTGCTACCCCAGGGCCTGAAGGTACTAACCATCCAACTTGGGGCCCACATTCCATGTTTGCCAGGAAGAGCCTTCACAGAAGCTGGCTTCTCCCATAGAACATCCATTGTGTAGTCTCCAGGTACGGTGGAGTAGTTCCACTTCCTCCTCATCCTCAGACACCTTTCTCTCTCACCACTTGAGCCATTGGACATCGCAGTGCCCAAGGATGGGCAATGAACATCAAGCTCCCCCAGCCACAGCCAACCTGTGCCACCACTTACCCGAAGAGCCATGATCTTTTCTTCTATCATTCCATGAACAATTTTCTGCATCTTTAAATAATCTGTACAGGTTTCCTAATCCTCCTCCTTCTGAAACCATCATTTTCTTTTGGACATTTTACACTTTAAAATATTGACACTGAAATCAACACAAAACACCTTTGATTAGCTTTGTGGTCTTTATATCTTGTATTCATATCTTTGAGTTCTCATTGTACATACAGGTCAGAATTATAATCATGATCACTGGATTTTTCAGGCTGTAGTGATGGATGATGTATTATCAGGAGGACAATCATGCATAAAATATTCCTTAGTTACAAGCTTCATTCCATCTCTAGTATGTCTACAATAGTGAGCTACACAGTGAGCTGCTGATACAGTTCTACAGAGGAATTATTGAATCTGTCATGTTACTTCTATAACTGTCTGGTTTGATATAGCAATCAAACAGGACAGGTACAGATTTCAATGGATAGTTAGGACAGCAGAAAAAAGAACTGCAACCAGCCTGCCTTCCATTGAAGATCTGTATGTTGCACAAACCAGAAAGAGGATTGAGAAAATATCTATAGATCTCTCACATCCTGGACATAAACTGTCTCAACTCCCCCCTCAGGATGCCATTACAGGGCAAAACAACTAGACATAAGGACAGTTTTTTCCCCTCATGCCACTATTCTGCTGAATTCCTAAATCCCACAGCACTGTCTTATGGCTAAAGTTATTTACATGTAGTACGGCTATATTACTATTATCCTTCTCATCTTTCCTGTTAACTTCTACTATTGGTACCTTACCATTATATTACTTTGTTGCTTGTATGCCCATTGAAAACTTAGGTACCAGAGACAAATTTCTTGTGCATCCAATTACACTTGGTAATAAAGAATATTCTATTTTACTCTATTTTATTAGGCTGCCACCATAAAAACCATATAATTATTTGCCAGCTAGAATGCATGGTTGTAGAAATTAATGGCCATTTAAGTCCCATTAAAATAAATGGGAAAAAAAAGTAAGCAGTTAATATAATAGGCAACAAAATTAGAAACCTAAAATAAGCAATATTTGTTTTTTGAATCATATGTTAAATATGAAAAATACAAATCTACAGCATGCAAAATAAAACTTCCATGTAAATTATGGTTCAGTAATTTACAGAGCTGGCTAGAATGCAGTATTATCTGGAAAATAATGTGAAACTTAATTCACCTGTGATAATAATGGATATCCTGTGCAGGTAATTTCAGTTTGGCATTTTGCAGTTTTATTCTCTGATGGCAAGTAAAATATTTTTGATTAGAAGTAAACAGTTTTCTTCATTATTAATTTTCTTGCAGAAATGGATGGCAAATATGAATTTTTGCCTAGACTGTTAAATTATCGTGGCAGTTTTGCAAAGCCGCATACAGTATAGTATACATTTCTTCCCATATTCTAGAGTTTTGTTTCTTTTTATTGCAATGTCTGATGATCTGGTCAAATTGGTGCATTTTTTTCTGATTCAAAAAAGAGAATAAGAGAGTAAAAAAACCATGAAACGAAGTCCTTTTCCTAATCATTTGAAAGATTTTCAAATATGCAATTCAAAATGTACAATAAGATGTAGGAAGGTGTGCCATAAAACATGTCAGATTTCTATATGGTGCCACAAAGGATGTGGAACTAACAATAAATGAAGAGGCAGAAAAAGAATATGAAAAAAATATTATTTCCTATACTGGTAAAAGATGCAAGTACAGACATTAGATTCATGCACCTACACTTCAAAGCACATTTTTTTTAAAAGATTGAAGTAAGGCACACCCATAGATGACCATCATTCTTCACTTGATATAAAAAAGGGTAGATAGTAATGAGCAGATAGTAATGAGATATGTAATGAGATATGTAAAAAAAAAAACCTCTTTTTTTCTAACTAATTCATCTGCTACAGTTACATGTATGGTGCCAACTTATAACACTTATTAAAAATCATATATAAGTTAAAATAACTTTAATGAACAAGGTTTTAAATTTGACCATGATGCTGAATATTTTTAAATTTTAGCTTTGTACATTTGTTCTGTTACAAAATTACAAAAAAAAAAAAAAAAAAGACCAAGGCCACCAGGAACAATCTAGGAGGCACTTATAAAAATGAAACAATTATTTTATCGAAAGCAGACAAAATCCAAACATAGTACAGAATTTATGCATCACTTAATGCATTCATCAAAGAAATCAATATCTTATTTATAATAATAACACATATGCATATCACTCAGGCTAGCTCAATGTCTATATAAGCTCTTCTTCCATTTTCCTATACATTTCTTCCCTCAAGAAAGAGATATTGCTTACTTGTTCTACACTTTTTGCCTCATTCTCAATGTTTTTGAGACCCCTTTAATCTTTAACTCGTTGTTGTTGTTGTTATTATTATTATATACTTTATTCATTAAACATGAAACTCAGTCAACTAAACATTTAAAATGTGTCACATTATTATTTAATTTTAATATGTTAGTCTAATTTTAAAATTTCATAGTTTAACTTAATTTTTTAACTTTTAACTGTAATTTTTAAATT
>JAEANM010029035.1:0-10255 GCA_017656035.1 Myanophis thanlyinensis | reverse complement strand
CCGTATATAAATTGGTTAATAGTTTTTACTGCTGGTATTTTAAAAATTCAGGGAGACTGGTATAGATCTATTTCAGGTACATATGTATGTATATATGTATGTGTGCATGTGTGTATGCAACAGTTCATTTGGTGACTGATCAAAGTTACAATGGCACTGAAAAAAGTAACTTATGACCGTTTTCACACTGATAACAGCATCCCCATGGTCATGTGATCAAATTTCAAGTGCTTGGCAACTGATTAGTATTTATGATGGTTGCAGTGTCCCATGGTCATGTGGTCCCCTTTTGCAACCTTCTGACAAGCAAAGTCAATGGGGAAGCCAGATTCACATAACAACTCTGTTATAAACTTAACTGCTGCAGCGATTCCTTTAACAACTGTGGCAAGTATGATCGTAAAATGGGGCAGAACTCACTTAACAAATGCCTCGCTTAGCAACAGCACTTTTGGGGTCAATTGTGGTCGCACATTGAGGACTACCTGTAACTTATAATGGGCCTCACTTTTAAATTATCATAGCTCAGGGATAGCGAAACTTTTGGATTTGGTGTGTCAACATTTTGGAAAAAACTACCTAACTCGATTCTGCTGGCACATTGCCCCCATCAAGCAAAAGAGAAACAATTCTTTATCCCTCACTCCCTGATCTAAGTGATCATTAATAGTGGCAGTATTGAGGCTGGGTTTGAAATAGATGCCTCAACTCTATCACCACTGCTGACACTCAAAATGGCTGCCTTGCGTCATTCCCCAAAGCAGGTGAGTGCTCCCCAGGACCTGCCATGTGCCACTTACCTTCAGGTAGCATTTTGTTTCAGTCTGACAGGTCCCTGCAGCCTACCTGAGGCTGTTCTTGGTCACACAAGGCCTTTGATCTCGAAGCAGCTTTAAAGAATGCCCTTCTGTGGGCTTTGCAGCCTCTGAGAACTGCATGAAAGCATGACCTGTTCTCACACAATATGTAGAGATTCTGGAAGCCACGCAGGAGCGAGCCCTTCTTACACCTTCCAAAGGATTTGGAGGCTGCATGAGAGCACACCCCATCCTTATGGGGTCTCCACAGCCTCTGAAAATAGTGCAAGAATGAAGCATAATTTCAAAATAGTTCTTGGGTGCTGGTGAATGGTAGCATCCTGTCTGCATTGCACCTTAAACTGCTCCTGTTCTATGTTCTATGCTCCTGCCTGGCTGTCTCTAATCCAAGTGAAGAAAATTTGTTTGGCCTTAGACACTGGCAAAATCTTACAAGGTGTTCAGTCTGAGCTGTAAGCTAAAGCATCCTTTCACTGGATAATTCCCCTGCTGCTAGGCTATCCTACTTTTCTTTTCCAGGAAAGGAGCGGGCAATTGCTTTCCTTCCTGTGGGCAGATCTTCATGAACACATGCCATTGTACAAGTGTTTGTGTAAATCTCTCTTTGTGTTCTTTAGAGCATCAAAATGCCCACATATGCAGACAGAAGAAAAAGAAGAAGATCCACAATGGCACATGAAAATAGCAACAATGGTGCATTGGAATACCTGCAAGAAATACAGTTTGCAAGCAAGAGACAAAATGATAAAAAAATGAAGAAATGAAAGTGCTCTGGAACTTTAAAATTCAAACTGACAAGCACCTGCCACATAACATCTCAAACTTAATAGCGGTTGATAAGAAAGACAAAAAAGTCTGGATAGTGGACGCTGCAATATTTGGAAACAGCAGAAGAGAAAGGACTGGAGAAAATCAAAAAATATAAAGATCTGGAGAATAGAAGAAGTACAATTGTGGCAAAAAGAAAGCATAGATAATACCAATAGTAAGAGGTGCCTTGGGTGCAAACTCAAAACATCTGAAGCACCACTTGAACACCATTGGCATTGACAAAATTACTATCAATTAATTGTAAAAGGCAGCTTTATTTGGAACCCCCTATATCCTGTGACGATTCCTTTAACACCATCAAACAAGAACATCTGCCTATCTCAGGTCCTTAGGAAGGGCTTGATAGGCTGATATAAATTCCAAGTCCAGTCTAAATAGCTGACTGCTGTGTGACAAACCAGAACAATCACCTTCCTTATTAACCTGTTGGTCTCTAATGTTTTCTAGAGAAGACCCACAGCTAAGAATAGGAGGCCAAGTGACAGTCATAATACATCATTAAATGAACTCCAAGATCATTAAATAAATCCATTGTTTGATATGGTGTGGTTTTGCTGAAAACCAGAAATAACTTCCTGTTTTCAGCAAAACTGTCATAAAATGCAGTCACATGATTGTGGGATAGCAACAGCAATAGCACTTAGATTTATATACTGCTTTATGGTGCTTTCCAGCCCTCTCTAAGCAGTTTACAGAGTCAGCATATTGCCTCCAACAATCTGGGTTCTCATTTTATCCACCTCGGAAAGATGGAAGGCTGAGTCAACTTTGAGCCTGGTGGGATTTGAACTGGCAGTCAACAGAAGTACTGCAGTATTGCACTCTAACCACTGCGCCACCGAGGCTCTGTAAATGGCCATAAATGCAGCCACATTGCTGAACTTCCAATGTGGTCAGGCAACCAGATGTGACCATCAGAACATTGGAACTGAGTCATAAGTCCATTTTTTCCAGGCTTCAGTTGCTAAGCAACCAGTCATAAATTAAGGACTACCTATAACTGAAACCTACAACAGGAGAGTTTACCACCTTGTAAACAATAATGTATGCTTAAATGAAATAACCCTCTCTCCAGCATTTCATCAAAATTATAAAATACCCAGAGAATGAGATAAAAATGGATGAACCTCTTTTTCAGGATTAGAACATTTATGAGAAAGTGTAAGAGATTATGAGGCATTTTTCTAGATAACCAATCCTTCAGGCAACATTATTAAATAGCCAGCAGTCCTAAAATGAACAGATCAGGGCTTTCTGAATGTATCAGGAAATCCCTGTTCCATTTTCTTTGTAGAAGGCATCCTTAGAGATCTAATTTACTGATGTCATAGTTCCTCCAGGAAAAGTAACCAGCAGCAGACCATTCACACTGCTCTGATTAACTTCCAATTAATTGAAAAGTGTTACGTCATTGCTGTTTGAGAGAAAAACGGTTTACTACTTGTTGAGAACTGACAGACTAGGGAAGAGCTCTTCAGGATGACCTGAGCAAAGGTGTAGGGTCACTTCTGAATTAAATTTTTACCAATTCCTAATCCAGAAGGGCTTTGAAGCATGAGCCAAAACTGCTTAATGAATGCCTGGAAATTTTCCACCAGGCTTATCCATTGCAGGTTTAACTTTCATTCAAGCCCAACCAAACAGGAGTTAAGGAAGAATTCATGTGAAGCCTATGGCAAGGAATATGAGCAATGCAAAGCGCATATGCTGCATAACTTAATTTAAACATCTCTTAAAGATTGATTTGAAAATTAGAACCAAGTAATGAATGAGGAGAGGAAGAGAGAGCCAGGAGGTGGGAGGGGGCATATCCTGTTGCTTGCGGCATGGGGAATGGAAACATTCCCTCCCTCGGCCCTAAATGAAATCATTGGAGAAAAAAGGCAGCAGATTTAAAATGAAGCAGACGTACTGTACAAAACAATGTCTTTGCAAATAGGACTTTAATGAATGCCGCCGGTGGAGGGACAGCCATAATGACACAGCTGCAGGGAAGTCATGTAGTTAGAGGGAGCCCTTCTAAATAGACTCTCTCCAGCAATTTTTATGCTTTCTCTCATCTAATCTCCCATCACCAACATCAGGTCTGACATATTGATTTCTTGCAGGGAGGGGAAAAAAGAAGGGGGAGGAAATGGGAAGGTGTCCTGCCTTTGTCAAGCCAGGCCTCAGTTGCCAGGCAACATATGACCTGACTCACTGGAGATCGGTTTAGTGGCCCGACTCAGTGCCCCGATAGCCACCTGAGAATTTTTAAAGAAAACCATGGGCAGTGTTGAATTATTAATGCAATAAAGCAAGTGTTATGCCTCCTGTTTGCTACTGACAAGAGGACAGTGTTGGAACGGATTGATGGTTCCAAGGAAATGATGAGGCTGGGATCTTCATGCCAATTAAAAAATAGCAGAGTGATCCAAATGATGGACAGACCGCACTGCTTTTTTTAATGAAATTGCTTGCAATGGATGTGGTATCTGGTGGCTGCTGCCGGTTAAATATATTCTTCTGCAATGTGTGATTGACCTCCCAGACAGCTGCAGGATCAGTCTGTAAAGCTGACACAAGGCTACCTTGGAGGAAAAGGCACTCCGGTCAGGTATGTATATATTTCTATGTGTCAGTGTGCACATACATATCTATGGCCCTTTCTCTTTCTTAATAAGACATTGGGACTCATAAATACTTTTATTGTTTTATCCCTAGAAGACTGAAAAGATTAGCTAGGAAGACCACATTACATATTAACCATTTATTAGCAGCAATGCAATGGACTGAGTAAGACACAATACTGTCCTTATCTGTAGGGGTCTTTTTAGGGAGGTATGAAGCATTCAATGAAACATTTTGTACGTGAATAAAACATTCAGAGGGATTATCTAAATCACGTGACTAGCCATGCTTTGCTCAGTCATCTTTGGCCTTAGCTTGCTGCATCTGTTTTCGTAGCAATAAAGAAGGAAAAATAGTTACTGTGTCGGGGGGGGGGGCGGTAAAGACACCTTATGTCTCTTGGAAATGGCAGCAAGTGAATTGCTGTGGTGACTCACAAAGAGAAATGTGAGAAGTGGGAGGCAGGAACAGGGAAGAAAAAATTCCCAGCAATGGGAAACTCTTCTTCTACCAACTCTCAAGGAAATGCTCCAGTCTTTATTGAGTGGCAGCTGCAGAAGTCATCCCAAACATCATGTCATTGTGGGAACCTAGCAGACCCTCCTCAGTATGCGAATGAGGCCTTGGATTTGCTTAGGCCCAGTAATTCTCCCTCCTTTGCTCTCCCTGCCCCCCCGCCCCCCCCACCCCCCTTTCTATCTCAGATATCATCTGACAAGCCAAGAAACCTATCCATGTTTATTTCTGGCAATCCTGCAATCCCTGAGAATAAGAGAAAGTCACGTTCTAGATCTAATAATATTGTTTTATTTGCCTTCATGCAAGTAAGAGCTCGTATTGTGCCCAGATAAAATTGCTGAGCTACTGAAAAAAAATCAGTACTTAATTATGTGGAAATCATACTCGGGTGCAAGATGCTTCCTGCTGTGAGTGTTTACCATCATCCGATGAGAAACCAGATCAGAGGTACACAGGATGTGACAATATGAACTCAGAGTCCAACTATATTCAGAGTGAGTGAATGAAGCAGCTTTGTCTGCGCACCCTCTGTCAAGCATACATTTGAATTTGCTTTTAAGGGATCCTAATATCTTTACGCAGCCTTAAAAAGATGAACGAAACAGTGAGAAGCATAACACATGCAAAGACAACCTCTAGTTCAGTGCGAAATTGGCAAAGGAAGCCTGATGGCTGCTTAATGCGTGGCTGACTGCATTTTGAATGTGATGGTTGTTTAGTATGCGAAATATGCTGACTTGAAAGATTGCTTGTTTATGCTGATATCTCCTTGTAGCAGATTCTGTGCTGAAATTACCAGATAAATGCTGCTTCCTGTATCGCTTTTTACAAATAAATATTGCTTTTCCCACAAAATGGGTTATTTTGAAAACCGTCCTAACCGATAGTTAACTTATAGAACTCCAAACAGGATTTACTGTATTTGCATTTTCAAAATTCCCATGTTGATATTTTTGTATATGGCGGAAATGAACGTAATTATATCCACAACATTATGGTGGCATTGTCAATGAGAGAGTGAGAGCTAGGAAAGCATTTGGCTAGTAGTAAAATAATTTCAAATTATTACATTTCAAACAGAAGGAAGATAGGTATTAGATGTAATATATCTGATGTGCGCTTGACCTTCTGACATTGCTTTTAAAGTTTAAAAGCTGGTGGGGTATGCACTGGTATGACTTCTGTTAAGGCCATGGGATAGTTGCAGGTTTTAACCTACAGTATATCATTAGCGCTCAGTTTCCCAATGCACTATTAGTTCTAATTATAGATAGGGGCAAGAGACTATTAACTCTGCTTTTCTTCCATGCACATCATTTTCTTTTTCTTCTTTTTTTTTCTGTGAGCTTTTGGGTTAGCACTGACTCCTGCAGATTGTCTGGACTAATCTCTGCAGTTTTTCTCATCTCCCTACCTCATTCCACATTTGCAAACATTGTTGCACAGAATCCTCAAAACTTCCAGAGCCAGCCTGGGGGATATGCAAGAGCAACACAGGAGAATGTGAGCTCTATTCCATTGCCAGATGCTGTTTCTTTCATTAAAACCCTTACGCTCAATAACTAGAATTGTTCTTAAAAAGGCATTTGGAGATCTGATTACAGATCTCACACATCTTTTCTGGTTTGTATTTCTGAATTAAATATCAATTTATCCCATAAACTATATATTTTTTTTAGATTTGTCTATCATGCAGCAAGAATGTGAGGAAGTGTGGGGAAAATGAAGCAAACCTTGAATCTGTGTTGATTGTTAAACAGTTAAAATATTAGAAAAAATAAAACAACACGGATTAACATATTACTAAGAACTACACTAAAAACCGCAACTAAGAGAGCTAAGAGATGCAAGGGACAGGATATATAGAATTGGGAAAAGTTATACATTATATTTGAAATGCGAATGATCACAAATCTGTTGATTATACTTAAGTTTTTGGAGTAGAGCAAGAAGAGACACCTCACTCTTGTCCAACAACCTAGATCTTACCATCTGGACTCCCTAACGCAGTGGTGGCGAACCTTTTACTTACTGAGTGCCGAAAAGTATGTGCTTTGCGCATGCCATCTGCGCTTAAGTGCGGCTCCTCCACATGCACTGCATGTGCAACTGCACTATCTACGCATGCATGCAGCTTTTGCATGTGCAATGCAAGCATGCTGTGGGCAGGCACTCATGCATACATGAGCCATCGCATGTGCAGGCATAGGAGTGCTCTGAAGACCAGCTAGATTTCCTGCTGCAATTGCACACATGCACAGCGGATGCCCGAAGACCAACTAGGTCTCTGCAATCGTGCATGTGTGCATGCACAGTCGCACGTGCATGCTTAGCTGGAGGTAAGTTGGCCAACAGCTTGTGTGCCCAGAAAGATGGCTCTACGTGCCACCACGGCCCTCACTGGTTCACCAGATGCTCTCTCCCTGCACAAAGCCATACCTGTGTAGCAGAAAGAAATCCAGACTCCTTCTTTTCTTGCTATCTGTGTTACTGTCTCACCCCAAAAATTAATGCCCATAAAATGAATGCAATGATAAGAGGCATGCTGGTGGCCTTGGAAAGCCAGAACACAATGACAAGAATGAGAAGATTCTTCCAACATTCATGCAAACGCTTGTAGTTTGTTCACTATTAAACAGAGATATCTTTGTACATAAAAGAGAGCAGATGAATAGAGAATAGCTGCATAAGTGCAGAATCCTCTCTCTTTCATATGTGCCAGAGTAAGGGTTTTGGTCCCTGTTAATATTCAGCAGGAAGTTCTGAAATGCAGATACTAACGGATTTCGTTAACTAGGCTGGGTCAAACAAATCAAGCTATATTAGTTTAATGTAGTTGATAATACATAATAGACATAAACTAGGAAAACTAAAATTTAGTCTTTCCTTAGGCATGAAGGCCAGCTGGGTGGCTTTGGGACAGTCACTCTCTCTCAGCTCACAGGGTTGTTGGATGGGGAAAATGGGAGGTGGGTACATTAGGTATGTATGCTGCTTTAGCTTGACCCAAATAAATGTGGGCAATCAATCAATCAGTCTCCATTAAGATAACGATGCTCTTAAATCAAGCTTGGCTCTTGGTGGCTGCATTCTCTCAGTTTTCTTGGCAGTATTATGGAAGTGATTTGCCATTGCCTTTGCTTGGGGATATGTCTTCCCTTCTTTCTCAGCACCTCTGGAATTCATACAACCAAGTACTATCCAGGGCCAATCCTACTTAACTTTCAAGATCAGCCAAGGTCAGCTAAGTGGCCAAAAATATCTGCCAATATTTCAAAAGCTAATAATAATACTTACCATGCATATAGGGCTTTTGTAGACATTCTGTGTGTAAAGTACACTGTAGATAATCTTACTAATCCTAGAGCTTTGTGCTGAACTTTGCAGAGTCACATTTTAAATTAAACCATGATGTTTCTTAATATAAATGAGGTATATCTGCACTCATTCGTTCTCTTGCTGCTTGGTTTTATATTCTCTTATTCAATGGATTTTATTTTCTGGTAAAACAGAAGCAATTATTTCTGTAGGATTAATAAGAGCCTTATTAGGGATATTAATATTTCTATATCCACATTCTGGTGCTAGACACATATTTCCTTAGGCATGAAGGCCAGCTGGGTGGCTTTGGGACAGTCACTCTCTCTCAGCTCACAGGGTTGTTGGGTGGGGAAAACGGGAGGTGGGTACATTACAACTGCTCCAGTCCTGTTATGCAAGCAACTATCATGTTTTCCCTAGTAACAATATTACTTTCCATCATCTTTAGAGTCATATATAACTGTTCAGCATAATAATAACTACAAGATCATTTATGTAGTGGAAGCTGTAAAAGCAAGGAGGATGCTATGCAGGTAGGAAAAAAACTTGTTTTGAGTAAACTAAGAAAGAATGAAGGTCAATAGTTTAACTGTTCTTACAAAAAAACAATATGTAGCTATGTCTGCTCCTTTTTCCAGAGGTTAAGAAATCAAAACAAGCACTGATTATTAACTTGTACACATTGAACTGATATTGCAAAAGAAGGCGGAAAATGATGTTGATAAAAGTAGGATTAAGCAAGGAAACTGTCTTGTCCCCTAACTCCAAATCATACTAACAACATTTATCTAAAATATGGTACGCAAAAACATTTCATAAACCTTTACATTAAGAAAGTGGCCAAAGACCAGAAATTCCAGTGACATTTGCAATCTAATTTACTAATACAGTTGAATTCCAGCAGGTGTTATATATTGTAGTATTATGAGAGACAGTGCCAGTCTTTTTTACTATCACATTGAAAATATGAAAATATCATTGATTATCAATAGATACAGCACAATAGGAACAGGGGATTATGACGGAATTCCTAGATTTGTGGCCTCTTATTCTATCCTTGCCACATACAACTGTGTAAGATATGATACTAGGTATATTCAGCACAAAGTTTTTGGACTTCTTGCTTTCTCTTGTGACAGCTTCTCCCGAATGAAATGAAACGGGTCATTTAATTCACACTGAAATCTGGCAGCAAAAGTTGCAGCATTGGCTTGTACCAGATGTCAGAATGCTCATTGGGAGGAGCCATAGGATACAAAGTGAAATTGTCCACGACCATGTGGGCAGGCACTTTTGTAGACAAGCCATAGCCTGGAGTGAATTTAACATCTAAGGCTGGGTTGATCTAGATAAGGAATCTCCAAAACTTGGCAACTTTAAGACTTGTGGACTTCAACTCCCAGAATTCCCCAGTTACCTACGCAGAAAGGCAGGCAAAGATTTGCAATTAAAAAAAAAAAACCTAGTGTTTGAATACAGTTGATAATAAATAATCAAATAGCAAGCACTACTTATTTGCTTTCTGCATTTAGTTTCTCCCCCCCCCCAACCCAGGACAACTCAAAGCAACCTATTTAGCATCACAACAACCCTTAGTTTAGCCTTTGTGAGGTCAGAACCACACGTTATGCTTTCCAACACAGCAGAATTATGGAAATAAATTATATAAATAGGTTTCTGTATATCTGTGAATCTTCTTTCTGCTAATCAGTGGGATAATTGTAAAAAAAAAAAAAAGCAACCTGAATCAAATGGGACCAGATTTGATGTGGAGAGAGAAACCAACAGAAGAAAGACTGAGTTTATAAAGGGCCTGGATCAGAATGAGGGTTGCAAAGGGAAAAAAAAATCCCTGCTTGCATCTGTATGCAAGAGGCAATTAGTGCCTCGGAATGCTGCCAAGTCCTCCATTCTACACCCCCTCCTTCTTCCCAGTCACATGACTCAGAAGCGCTGTGCTTTCACTCCACCCTCTGCTTCTCCGTGTATACAAACACACCCAGATGCAACCTAAGGAGATAACAGAAACACACTTGCAGCTATCCTGATTAGACTCACATATACACACAAAAGCAACATGTATGCATGCACTTTAATTAATCCCTGAGGAGAAATGAAATCTCTTTCTCTCTCTTTCTCGTGTGTGTGTGTGTGTG
>JAEANM010029034.1:0-10255 GCA_017656035.1 Myanophis thanlyinensis | reverse complement strand
CAACACTGAACACTCCAGCAAAAGAATAATCAGGGAAGCCATCAAAATAGAGAAACACCCCCATAATATGAACAAATAGGATGATATCTCCCGCCTACCAGACATCTGGAAACTAGCCTGGTTGCACCGGTTCTTCCAAGCAGGTAGCAACCTTCAAGTTTGGCCCTGCCCACCTACCCCTTTCTATCCTATATCCCTCATTTTTTTCAGTGTTACTTACCTAAATTGCTTGAAAACTGTTTTCCGTCCCTCCACAGCCTCCTCAATCACTTGGGAAGCTTCTGGAATGGAAAATCTTCATTTTAAGGTGCTGCACAGCAGTGCAGTAGGCACATACATGTGCTAAGCATGTGCACACTGAACTGGTAGTGAAGCAGGTTGAATTGCACCGCTGTTGTACACAACAATTTAAATATGTGGAACATTAATGAATATTAGTTTCTACTTTAGTCTTAGAAAACATATTCCAAATGTCTAGATCTCTCTTGTTGTGTAATTTGTTTTATTTAAGGGAACCATTTCCTGCTTGAATATGGTTAAACCTCTATTTTAAGCATGAGCATGGTGCCTTAAATAACTCCTTCAATGTTATCAGACCTCAAAATTTCTAAAAACATCAGGAAATCTGTTCTCCATAATAGGGGTTGTGTTTTCCTACATCTAAGGTCATGGCATTGAAATAAAGTTTCTCGACCATGATATTTTCCTGCCAAGGAATGACCTCTCATCTGCTGTAGGATATAAGGCTAATAAGTTCCTGTGTTGATAAGCCCAATAGCCAATTTTTAAATATTACCTTTTCTGAGTTAACTTCTCCTAACATTCTCTTTGGGACTCTATTTATGTCTTATTACTGTATAAATCACTTTGGGAGTTTTATAGTTGGGAAGGAGTCTCAATGTTTTTATAAGAAATAATAGGTAAATGAATAAAGTGAATACTATCAAAAGTGTGCTTCCTTCTAGAGTGTAATTGATAGATATCTTTGGAAAAAGCCCTATGAGATTGGATATTTTGCTGATCTAGATATCTATTTAGGGTGTAAAGTACATGACCCATACATTGTAAGAAAAGTGTTATAAGAGTGGATAATAAATATTTCCAAGAAGAAGAGATGCATCATTTACCAGCCACTATTTTTATGAACATTGTTCAATCTACACAAGCTTTATAATCCTACAAGCATGCTGGTATGGTTAAAATCCCTGAAAGGCCCAGAAGCTGTTCATTTGCAGCCTTCACTCATTCTCACTGTACTGGATGTCAGTTCCATTGTTTTGTTCAGCTGAGGGGGAAAGCTATGTTTCCACACAATCCTTTTAAAAGCCATCTATATTTAAAACCTGGAATGGCTGGTTACTTGCCAATGGCAGTATAGGAACTATCTTCAAAATGCAATAAAATAATTCTGTCATGCTCTTTGGCTGGCCTATTCAACCAGATAAATTCCACAAGAGCTCTTATCTCAGCTACCATTTTGTCAACTCTCAAACCCAGACTAAATGCAGACAAAGGGATGGCCATCCTTGGCTGCTTGCCTTCAACTATTCTGCAGTTCAAGTCATAAAAGCCACTGCCACAAGCGGACCATGACAAATCTAAACAGAAGGAGAGCCAGTAAGAAATCCTTGATGCCATTATCTCATTCAGATTATCCAGCATAGACTCAGATTTTCCAGCATAGAGCACATCCAAACTGCAGCACCAAAGTGCTTTTGTATAGTCCATGAACAGGCAGAAAAGTATGCCATCTTAAAAGGCACTGTTTCATCTCTGACCCCTGTTCTGTCTTTGCAGTGAGGTGGAAAAATACAGGTTCTATCTGCAAGGAAAATGGTGGAAAAAAGGAAGACAGAATGGGAAGTACTTTCTTTGGAATAAATTACTGACAATAGATCTGCTTCACTCCTTCACTCTCTTATTTCAGTTGCTTGTGACTATATCCCCACTTAATCTACCTCCAATGAGAAGACAAGGGGTCCCCTGTTGTCAGTTATCTGATCCTGGTGAAGTACAGGCAGAAAAGTAGTAATATTGTGCACTCTGCATTCACATTGTGATTTTTGATGATGTAACAATAGCTGATATTTCCATTTATGAAATATTGAATCAATCACTCTCATACTTTTCCCAACCATCTATGACTGATATTTTCAAGAAAACCTTTAATCAATTCTCAGAAAAATATTACTGTCTCGTAATAAAATTTATTTTGAAATATTTCCCATTACAATCAGTTTAGCAGAATTCTGAAGAAAAAAGGAGACCACCACGTGGCATCTCCCCTGTTCAAGGTGATACATTTAAAAAATGCAGTGAGGGGGGAAGCCCTGAATATGATAAACTACTCATATTTTCAGAAATATGAAATATCTGACATCTGGCTTCCACAGTATTTAAAATTGCACTACCACTGTTGAAGTGATCATGAAGGTCAATGTACTGGAAACAATAATACCATGCTGGTCTAATTTTTCTATCACTTTCAGTAGAAAAAACGTCATTTAACTGGAGGGATAAGGTTGTTTCAATCTGAAGAAGGCAACCTCTGGCTTTTCCACCCTGGTATAATAAAAATAGCACAAACACACAGCCTGTGAGATATATACTTACAATCTTTGAAGTCCATCCTCCTTTTGAAATATTTACCATATCCTAAAGTTGTTGGAATCCATAATTCATGGGTTAAAGCTACAAAGATCTTAATTTGTGTATAGCAGCTTTATGCCTCCAACTACAGAGAAAGCTAATGGTCCATGAAATATTGAAGTGTCTCATACACGTCTACTGAGATTTCAGTTTTTAAAAAGGAAACTGTCATGCATGCACAAGCTCAAAACATAAACAGTAGGAAAAGAAGAAATTATCTTTTCTGTGTCATGCATAATTACCCATTTGGGTCTATAATGCTGCTTTTCATGTATATACAATTCCTTTTGACTCCTCTTTCAGAACTTTTGAAATTTCTGGCCTGGGAGAAGCTAATATTTACTCCAGGTTGATACCTTATAGTGGTGGGTTTTAAAAAAACAACAACATAAAACCCTTTTGCAAATTGGTGTTACTGGGATGCCTCACAATCCTTCAGCATGTTTATATTTGATAACAAGATCCAAACAGATCCTAGAACAGACTTTTGTTATCTCTAACTCACAGAGGTACTAGGGCAGAAGGGAGCATCCTGAAGATTTGACTGGTGGCAGCCAGTGTTATGAGATCTTTGGGATGCCAAGCTCTAGAAGAGGGTTAGCTTACAAGCTATTGATGCCCAGATTCACATGAGCAGCTGATGTATTGCTATTATGCTGTGCCAAATTACTTTTCAGTATACTGTTGAACCTTGTTTGGTCAGGAGGGACTGGCAATGGCTCTTCAAGATCTTAGCTACTTTCCAATGTTGTTGAAGAAATAGCAATAGCCCATTTTGTCAAAAAGCCCAAGAGAATGATCATCATCTAGCAGAGGATAATATTTTCCAGGCTTTATAGTGATATCATACTCCCTAGCTAGGCTTTGGATGGCTAGGTTTTACTCTGTCATTTTATCTGGGGCTCAAACACTGGTTTCATACTTACCTTTTTCTGAACTTCTGTCCAAAGGTAGGATGGCTGCTTTCATATACTTCTACTAGAAACTAATTCCAAAATACTACAAAATAGAGAAGGCAGCATAAATATCAGTTATGCTTTTTCTCAGTACTCTATCTGATTACTTGAGCTCCTCTATCAAGCTAGAGCTAGGTCCATTTTATTTATTCTTTTCTTGATAATTTGCTACAAGGTTGTAGCAGATAAAGAATTTCCATCATGCTGGTTGTATTTAGTTGACAATGACTCCTGTCTCCTAAAACAAATATTGATTTGAAAGAAATTTTGAAAAAAAAAGGAAGAGGTAAATTTCAAAATACTCTAAAGTTCTCACCAGCTTCTTATTTATCATGACACTCTGAGAATAAATTGCTTCTCTTATTTTATATTTTGTTTAATAAAAAAGTACATTGGCATCCTTTGCATTTATTATTATTAATTTTATATTGACAAAATATACAAAAAGCAAGCTTCTAGCCAAATTTGCATGTTGATTGTATACCTAGCTATCTATTCAAATAAAAATTAAAACCTGTCAATTTCTCTAGAATATTTGTTATAATTTATCTACCATTTATGCTGTCAATAGCTTCTTTCTATGTGTGAATTTTAGCATGATAACTTTTAATATTAAACCTAAGATACTTTCATAAATGTGATTTTCCTATCCCTGTTAGTACATTTTAAATTAATTATTATTTAAAGTTAGATGTTATAACTTCCATTGCATATTATACTGAATCAAAAATATAAATCATCCCAGTTTTTTTTTTAAATGTTGAGACATACTTTTAGCACTTTTAGATTTTTGTTTCTAAATGTTTTTAATGTGTATTTATCTATTTATTTTGGATCCATTACTAATACTAATCCAGCTATAACATACAATGTTACTATGTTCTATGCTATGTTTAAGACAATAAAAAAGATAAGATGGAAACAAAAAAAATCATAACACATTTTCTCCAGTAGCATACATCTGATAATCAGGGATTAACATCAGAAAACAAACAGACAAACAAAAAACAATAAAAAAAACCCTTGAATTTAGAAGGGAAAAAACCACACCCACCCATCAACACTGGTTGGGAAACCAGTGGTGAAATGCAGTCTGGTTGCACTGGTTCTGCTGATCTGGTAGCAGCAATGGCATTTGACCCCACCCACCCTGATGATGTTTGCACCCTCCCACCTGCCCCTGCTGTTTCTTGCCTTACATCACTTCATTTTTTCCCTTTTTACTCACCTTAATCATGCAGAACAGCTGTTCTGCATGCCTCCTCAGCCTTCCCAATCACTCAGGCTCTCTCTGGTAAGCAAAAAGTAGTAGTTTAGCAGTGAGGTTGGTGTGCATGTATGTACCAAACCAGTAGCAAAACCGGTTGGATTCCACCACCGTGGGAAACCTACCATATATAAACAGGAACAAACCCCACATTGATAATATTATATAGTTGGATAATAAAATATCTGCAAGCAAAAAAATTCAGAGAGCACCAAGGACTCCACAAATATAATTTGGCACCTTAACAATTACTAAACTGATAAATCTTTGCTGATTCTACTGCCAAAAATTAATAAGGCTCTCAGTCAAAAATATGTGCATGTTCCATGCCTCTCTCTATAAATTTCATTATTGATTTCAATCCAATTTACATTCAAATATCTTCAGGAAATTTGGGTTACAATCAGAATCTCCGCAAGAGGATGCATTTCAGATTATTTTAAGAATTGTTATTGTAGAGAGTGTTTTTTTTTAAATCAGTAAAGTTAAATTTCTTTAAGTAAAGAAATATGGATGTGCTCTGCAATTGTCCTTCACGTTCTTGCAGATGTCTTAGATCAAATTAAAAGTAGTCGGCCACGAAGGGCAAAGTATAAAAGGAGCCAATGACATTTGTAACCTTTAGTGATGATTAGTGAGGGTGGCCAAGGGCATGTAACTTGAGTTAAATGCTGAATGGGTGTGTCAGCCCCAAATAAAATAAAAGAATATTCCAGAGAATCTGCAGTAAAGGATGTAAAGATATCTCATTCATCATGTAAATATTCAATAACATTTATAAGCAATGTAGGGGGTATATAAAGATTCTCATGATTTCAGCCCCACTGAAAGAGGAAATAAGTGGATTCAGAAGGTCTTAATAAATATAAACCAGCTCTTGGCATCCTTTTTTGGACAAGGTGCTCCAGAATGTGGTGGCTAATCAGATCCAGAAACTCTTAGATGAAATGACTCTTCTAAATCCATCTATGATGTTCTTTGAAAAGAAATAGAATGCAACTACTTCGTTTTCCTGATCCTGCCAACAGACTCTGACAGAATAGTTAGATTAAATGTGGTTGTGCTTATGTTCTATGGCCATCTTCAGAAGATGTTGCTGGAAGATTTATACTTAGCCATGTGGCATTTATCTCAGGAAATTCTGCAGGATTGTATCTTATTCTCCCTACAGTTCAAAGTCAGTGTGCAGAGGTGTCCAAAGCTGGGAGGTGGCAAGGGGAAATATATAACTGGCATTGCAGTATCAGAATGCATACCATATTTCTTTTGCACATGCATGATAATGCTAAGTAGATAGAATTCATATCACTGACAATTTGCCCAGTCTAACCAGTACATGCTAATTACATGCTGAGCAAATCAATCAATCAGAATAGAGCTGGAAGGACCTTGGAGGTCTTCTAGTCCAACCCCTGCTCAAGCAGGAGACCCTATACAATTTGAGATAAGTAGCTGTCCAATCTCTTCTTAAAATCCTCCAATGATAAAGCATCCACAACTGCTGATGGCAAGCTGTTCCATTTGTTAATTGTTCTCACGGTCAGGAAGTTTCTCCTTAATTCCAGATTGCTTCTCTCTTTGATTAGTTTCCTGAGTTCACATATCACATTATGTACCTTTCTTATCCATACTGGAATACCTTAATTATATATTCTGAAATAATACAATATTGTATCACTTTTCTAAATGGTTCATTATTCAGACTCAAAAAGGGTGAGCAAATGGAGGAAGAAAATGAAAGAAGCTCAGTTCTAACCATGAAGAGTAGCTGTGCTATCACAAGGAGTGATGAGCTGACCTGACTGCTAGCCAAGAATATTGTGGTATTTTTACACAGTAGTTCCATTGGTTCAGCCTGGTCTATAGCTGTTGGGAACTAGAGCCCTGGGGAGTAAGTTCTATGGAGGGTAACATTTGTCTACTTGCTAGTCCAAGATAGTCCAAACAAAAAGCACAACCATGAGTACTAACGCCATTTGTATTGTAAGTTTACATTAACAGAATCTTGCAAGACTGAATTTATCTCTCCCCTCCAGAAAACTAGCAAGGGCCCTTTCTGAAATATTTCTATATCCTTCCTCCTTCTGTGGATTGAGATATCTTTTACTATTGATTGTCCATAGCCTCTTCGTCTTGTTTCCCAAGGTCATTTTCGCATAAGGAGATACATCTAGCAGGACCCCGAAGTAGGGTCTTCTCCATGGTGGATCTCTCCCTTTGGAACATCATCCCTCCAGAAATTAGACTGCCCCCCCTTAAGATGTGGTTCTGTCAGCAGTCCTGGGAATCAAGACTGGGGAAAAGCCCATTAAATGGCTTGTATGAATGTATGTTGTCACCAGAGTCGGCTGTGAGGTTATTATTTTATTATTTTTAATTTTTATTTCTTTAATATTGTACTTTTATGTCCTGTAGCAATAGCACTTAGATTTATATACTGCTTTATAGTGCTTTACAGCTCTCTCTAAGCGGTTTACAGAGTCAGCATATTGCCCCCAATAGTCCTCATTTTATCACCTCAGAAGGATGGAAGGCTGAGTTCAATCTTGAGCCTAGTGGGATTGGAACTGCCAAACTCCAGGCAGCTGACACTCAGCAGAAGTAGCCTGCAGTACTGCATTCTAACCACCATGCCACCGAGCTTCTGTAAGCTGATCTGAGTTGCCATGTGTGAATAGGCGGCAATATAAATGTAATAAATAAATAAATAACATAGGAACGTACTGCTGGTCTGACAAAAACTTGGAGAGAGAAGAGAAAAAAAGACTGTGTAAAATAGAGCTGCTTGCGAGAAAGGCTGGAGAGTAAAGTTATATGAGTGTGCAGAACATTTCCTAGCCTTTGAGAGAAAGAAAAAAAAAAATCCTTGGGAAGTTTCCCTGGAGGATAAGAAGTGAAATTTCAGAGAGACATTTTCACCCAAGATGCAACATGGGAAGGAGGGAGTTGTTTGTTGCTGGTGAAGGTCTGGTCTCTGGAGCAGCACCAGGCAGAAGACCCAGAGAAAGATTCCCACCACCACAAGGAAGTTCAATTGATGAGATCAACCAGTCCAAGAAAAGAAATAAGCAGTTCTGAACACTGCTCAGTTATAAATCCAGCGCATTCTTATTTTTTCCACTTTCTCTTAACAAGCCCAGAAACGGAGGAGGAAGATGAAGAGGGAGAAAGTGAAGCAGTTAGTACAAGAACTAAAAGGAAAATGTCTTCAGAATAGAGACTTAAGAGTATTAATTTATTTGACTTTATTAACTGCCCAACTTCAATGGAGTCTTGAGTAAACCTTGAGTAAACACCAGGCAAAAACCAGAACTGTCTTGTAAATGTCTATTGTAAATACTTGTTGTTTACTGTATATAGTACCTCTACTGGGTTTAATCACCTGTCATGGTTCTCTGTATCATTTGCCAACATTGCCAAACAAAACATGCATCCAGTTCTACAAGAATCCAGCCACACTGTGTCAAAGGACATTTACATTTTTATCCTAATTTCATGTTAAAACAATATATTTTTCCTGAACTCTTCAATATTGAAACATGTCCCAATCTGTCCAAAGTGGTTTTAATAAAAGCTTGATATAGAATTTTTCAAATCACTACCCATTATCCAGGTGGAAACTATAAATGCAGAGATATGCACTATTCAAGATCATTAACATAAAATCAATAACTTGAGAAATAATTAGGTTTTCCCCCCTCCCTGGTGGTTTTACATCTTCTGGTATTATTTAATTACAGTCCAATAAATGGTTCTGATCAGTGATTCTGCTTAAAACTGAACAGACATAAGAAAAAATGGTTTTAGACTCATCAGATAAATTTATGTACATAGACTTAGATGTTGTTATATTTAGCTCTGATATTAGTTTTCATTTATTTCATTTGATCTATGGCATGCTGCATATGAATGAAATCATATTCATTTTTAGAGGTTGGTAACATCTGCCCATCACTTGAATATCAGAATCCTATCTAACATTTCTAAAGAAATATTTTGGTTGACTCCAAGGAGTCAGGAGAAGTGAAATAAAGAACATAAATATTAGACACTTAAAATTAGATTTTTGCTTTTGAAGAATTAAATTCTTAATCTTCAGATCCATAGATGAACATATATTGCTTCTTTTTTCTTTCTGTAAAAAAAAATCTATAGAGTTCCAGTCTTTCAAAAAAAAAATATTTACCAATAGAAAATGATATATGTAGGTCAGGGTTGAACAATATAGTGCATAGTGCTCTCTGAACTTTTTTTTTCTTGCAGATATTTGATTACCAGACTAGGCAACATCATCAGTTTTAGAAGGGAACAGGTTTTGTTCTATATTTATATAATAACAGTTTGTCCTGGAGTAGGTGCTGTTAGTGGTTTATTGATTAGGTAGCTGTTTACTGTTTGCTTGTTTGTCTGAGTTCTTTAATTGGGGTATTATTTTACTGCTTGACTTGATTTAGTATTAATTTGGTGTTAATGTATGTTCATCTGGGTGTTGAAGGAGCTGGGGCTTTTTTTGGGGGGGGATGTTATTTCCCTTTGGCCTTTTGATGGTTTCTTTTAAATTGTATGTAGATATGTTTATCTCTGTGTGCCTTTGATGGCTGATTTGTCTGATTCCCATGCTTCCAGGAATTCTCTAGAGCTTTTGGACTTGGCTTGATCTAGGGTGCTCAGTTTTCCAGTTGAAACTAAGTATATCCATGTATTGAGAAATTAAACAGTTTTCATTATGCCTTCTGAATGCTAGATGGTGATCATGATGTGTTCTGCCAGATTACTCTACATAGTGGCCATTATGATTTTTACACTATAGAATAGATTGTAGATGATTGCTGTAAATTGTTGGGCTACTAGGCCTTTTGCTGATGAAGGCAGTGAGTTGTTGTTTTATTATTTCACAGTTGCATTTTATAGATTAATTGCTATTGTAAGTCACTCAGAGTTGTTTAAAATGGGTGGCCATCAACTCTTTTCAATTAATTAATTAAAATCTCAGAGGATATTTTGTCCCCTGGGGATAGAATAATGGAGATATAGCTACTTTAAACTTTAGAGTTTAAATCATAAAAGATTTGCACCATGTCTGGCAACACTAGTAGTAATTAGTGCAGCACATCAATTGTATAATAAAGAAAAGTATTTATTAACTTTTAAAAATAAACTTTTAATCAGAAAAACAAAGCAAAGCACTTTACAGATCTTTTAAAAATTCAAAACACTTTTGAGCAAAACCATTAGTAAAGCATATAAAACGTGTGATAATTTTAAAGATTTGTAAAGTTTCTTTTCTCATGAAAAATGTTATAGCTGAAAACCCGGTCCAAATCGGTTAAGGAAAACACAAGAAACGGGGTCAGTATAGATGACCGCGAGGGGTCCCGTTTAT
>JAEANM010029033.1:0-10255 GCA_017656035.1 Myanophis thanlyinensis | reverse complement strand
GATAGATAGATAGACAGACAGATTTATAGACAGATTTATAGACAGATTTATAGACAGAGAGATAGAGAAGAAATGAGTGCATTTAGGTGCTTTACATGTTATCCTCCTATCCGTTGATGGTTTATGTCTTCACACAGTTCCCAAGAGTGATTCAGAAATATATCAGTCTAAAACTCAGAAAGTCTCTGAGACACACAGACAGGGAGATGTAAGCAGACTTCTAGTAGCAGCAAATGCAAGGCAGCAATTCCCGTTTTCATCATCCAAAGCAAATTGAGCTGTAGTTCAGTCAAACAAAACATGAAAGTATAGCTCACTGGCAGGGTTTCCTTAGTTACCACTGTTGAGATTAATGGAATTCACATGTTATTTCTTTTCATTGAACATTGCTTTGTTATCCTGCATTCAAACATAAATTGGTCCACCAAATGGACCATTCTGTATATCATATTTTTGTTAAGAAATATATATCAGGTGACTTTTTGATATCATTTGTCATTTAATATCATCTAAATGCATAATTGCAGAATATTTTCTTATTGAACAATTCTGAAAATGAGTGATGATCAAGGCTTTTCATAGATTGGTTCTCCAATTACCAAATAAGTGGCTATTGTTTACACTTAATTTATAAATCTGTGATTATAGTAATTCCTGTAAATATTTAGATTTTATGTAGCTGTTATAAAATCTCTGTTGAGACTTAAGTATTGTTCAACCCAGCTTGGTAAAGGAAGAATTATTCTTTTTTCTGGGCTTATATATAGTTTTTCTGTATTAAAAATTAGGAATACTAAATGAATAAATAAAAATAAGCAGAACACTAATAGCTAATACCAATCATTAAATAAGTCAAAAATGTGCTTATGTAGTTACATTTTTATTTTATACTTTGCTTTTCTATTCATAGTAAGGCAAGAAAAAGTTAGAGAGATAAACTTAACAATAATTTTAGTTAACAAAGCCAGCTAAAATTACCACTAATTTTAAAAGAATGGAAGAAGGTAAATTCTAATGAGAGAAAACAATCTAAATGTTATTCTTAGTTTGGTGAAATCATTTGCCTGTGATTTTTTTCAGAAATCTCTACAAATCTGATTTTTCTATAAGGTTTATTGTGTCCTTGAGGTAGAGATTTTGAAGTCTAGAATCTTTCAATTAGTTGCATATTTACTATGATGACTTTAGTGAACCTGTCAATTGTACTCTAAAAACATCTTACTGAATTTAAAGAAAAGAAAGCATTGTATGACAGAATTTCAACACATTATTATTATAAAAATCTAAACAAAAAAGGGGATTGATTTTTAAGATATGCCTCAAGTTAGGAATAATAATCATCACACTCACAATAGGAATTTTCACACGAATAGTAAACCTTAAGCAATTTTGAAATTTATGTTTTCATGCTTCATTGAATATGCTAGGTCTAGATTTCCCTTTTGCCTTTCTCCTTAAAGCAAAAATATTTTATATCCATGCAATTCTTAAAATTTGAACCAACATACCATTTAACTCAAAATAAAATTACAAAAATTATGTACATTTTCTTACCTACTTTTTATTAACATGTCCCTGTCTGTCCAGTAATTGAGTCTTAAAAATCTGTATCAAAAATGAAGCGAGAATTGTGTTGTAAGACAATGGCATTTTCTTTTGAGCATTGCAAATGTAGATCATGTAAGCAGGAAGGATCGAGGGGAGATCTGAATACTTAATTTTCCTCTTGAGCAGTTTAAGCAATTAATACTTCCCCTCCTATCAGTCACTGTTGCATTCATCCTTTGAATTCCTCACTAGCTCCTTCTCTTCCTTCCTTGTACCTGATCGGATGATTTTGCCAGCCGTAAAACTCAAAGCTTCCTTGGCCGTACTTTTGGCTAGGTCTAGCGAAGCAGGGATCTAACAGTGAGAATACTTTTTTAAAGTTTTTCCTTTTCCCCCTTGAGGACAATACTTCAAGGGCAACCTGCTTGTCCAGCAAATGAACATGTGGAAAATCCACTTGAACGCAGTAATGGTTTTCAGATGGCCCATTGTTCCCCCAAATTGTCTTCAAGCAGCTGCTGTTTCAACCCATCTTGCCAAAGTGGGATTTTGTAGAAAGCCCTCTATTTTCATTTGCATCGTGGTGAAAAGTGCTACGTTGCACATACCTGACACCAAATAATTTAATCCCAGAAAATGAATAAATTTTTCAACAAGGGTTAGTGCTTAATATGTGCTAAGGATAACCCACCTTTTCATTTCTGCTTTCCTGCCAAAAAGTTGGAAAAAGTCTGGTGGGGCCAAATATTCACAATTGCAGTGGCAAACGCATCCAAAATATTGTTCCATAAATGAATGATTTTCACATATTTTGCTTTAAAGCCCAAAGAGGCAAGGAGTGAAAGAAGAGAGAGAAAGTTTCTCCTCCTGGTTTGGCAAGGGAATAATGTATTTTATATTTCAAAAAGTTTTCACTGTTTTCAAATACATTTTTCCCCTTCAAAGTAGAAGCACATTCTTTATAAAGAACTTCCACTACTGAATCTTTAATTAAAGACAACATTTTCTTTTAATTTTAAAAGGCTTGACTTGGATTAAAGTAACAAGTATTGCAAAAAAAAATATATCTGTCAGATGCAAGCTGAAACCACGGAGCCTGTAGTTAAATGCCTCACTTCATTAGACAGACAGGCAGAGTGTTTTTGTGGTCAATGGGGACTGAGTTTCTGAATGCCAATCAACCAAACAAGCTAAGTTGCTTCTGTGGAGTCATTCCTTTTCAGAGCTTCTATTTTTGAATGGTTTAAGCCTTGTTGCCTATCTTGCCAACAACATAATTATGCAAAATTTTCTCCTTTCCATATTCATTTTTCTCTGCCACTGAGGAGCAATGGTTAGTAGGAATGATAAGGTTACAGAATGAGCAATGAATGAGGCCAAGATTTCTAAAAAGAGCTATGCCATTTACAATAAGCAGGGTTACGTTACTGCAACAGTTCTTAAGAAAATGGAATGGAAATTCCTTTTTGTTTGCAGATGGCTCAACATAAGGCTTTACCATATCCATACACAACAGAAAAAGGTAATTAATTCATAATGAGATTTTGCTGTACAGATTGTCTTTAATTGTCTTAACTTTTATGACCTGTTCTTGTACTATAATGAATCGTATGTTTGATGATAATTAATTTTTCTAGTGTAAAGGCAAAGGAATCAGTTGTGAATTTTTCCAGCTTGTCAGATAGGTTGTGGTTGTCATTTCACACACACATACACACAGCATCTTTTGTTCTGTAAATAACATATGGTTGTTTCATCAGACATAAAAATAGCAGATCATGTTGGTTGTAAAACAGGGGAGGGAGAAATAATAAGCTGCATAACTTTCTTTTGCCCAAGAGGAAATTATTTTTACCAATCCCCCTTGAAAAATGATAAAGATTATTTTCACAAGTTCCATAAGGTAGAACCATAGTTGAATTCATCTTTCTGTCCCTCTGGATTGAAAATACTAGTATTAAAAATACTAGTATCAGGTAAAATGGAAGAATAAATCAAGGGCAATCAAATGAAGAAGTGAGCTGACTGGAAACCTACTGAGAAGTAAAGGTTAGATCTTTTGTTTGGTGTCATTGTGTATGTGCAAGTAATGTATGTGTCTGTGAGTTCCAGAATAGAACTGAGAATATTGTGTACAGTTGCTTTTTCCCTATTTCTGCACATTAACAAAGTTAGGGTTGTTTTACTGTTTATAAACTGAGCCAGCATAGTTGATTCTTATGCTTTTATGAAGATTACAACGTATGTCCAGCCTATTCAGAAAGCAGGTTGTGTCTTATTTATGGACCTTTTGAGGATGGGTCAGTTTTTTCAAGGCCATGATAACTTTGAATCTTCATTAAATGAATGGTCATAAGTTGAGAACCATCTATGGTAGTAGACTGAGTTTTACCATATTATTATTCAGTTTCCCTTTTTGTCTCAGCACGCTTCAAATCAGGATATGTGCTTAGCATGATGAGAAACCTATACCTGACTTATATATTACAGGCGTGAAAGAAATATATACTATTTTTTTCACTGTAAAGATATCTTCTAGCAAAGTAAACAATTACATAATTCTTAGACTTTTACTCTATATTTTTGTCTGTGCATAATTATACATTAATTATTGGGAAATTCCTTTTAATTATTATCATCTAAATTTAAACATAAAAACCAGTCCTTTTTCCTGATCATTCTATACAATGTGGATTATACTTGGCTATCCAACTGCTAGTGATGGACTTAACTGTTCCCTCAATTGTCTATCGACGTTCTCAGTCATCCAGGTCATGGTTGTCCCAAAGGTGCTTTTTCAAGAGGCAACTGGACTTTCTGGTTTTTCTTTGAAGATGGTTCGCTTCTCATGAGCTGAAGAAGCTTCTTGGATGAGAAGCAAAATGTCTTAAAGAAAAACCAGAAAGTCCAGTTGCCTTTTGAAAAAGCACCTTTGGGGGTATTCCCCCAATTGTTTCATATCTGAGGATGAGCTACTAACCCAAACTAAATTCACTACACAATCAATGTATTAAGCCAGTTGCATGGCCAAGCTTCACTACCTATTATTTTTCACTGTATAAATAACTTCCAACAAAATAAGCAGGGTCTTTCTTAAGATAACTTGATTGGGTTCTCAATGCACATATAATCTATTTTTATTCCACTTCCAGTGCTAATCAGTAACATAGTTTTTCAACCCAGATTCTTTTCTCAAGTGGTGGCTGGGTAATTTATCTCTACCCAGAGCTTTGTATGATTCACACACTTTGTTTTGAAAAGAAGTGAAAGTCATCATTCTTGGGACATTGTGCTTCTCTTGCTGTGCCATTATTTTTGAAGTGGAGCTCTTTTGAAAGTTAGTGGGAGGTAGCTATTAGTATTTGTTAGTTTGTGGCCACAGACCTCTGACTATTCTTCAGCAATCTATGATACAATATCACTAAACATAGAAATGTTTAGTATGAATAAGGCATGGAGGTCAGAGAGACTAATCTCTTGTTCAGTAAAAATATTTATGTGCAACTCCCCAAAATGCTATGAATCATTTTTGGTGTTTTAAAGTCAGGATGTAGAGTAAATTATTCCAAAAGTTCTGGTAGCCAAATACTCTTCCCTCCAAAGATTTGTGTAATATCTGTTTATCTGTGGTCAGATGACTGCCATATATAATTAGAGGCAGACTTTGTCAAGATACAGTTGCGTCAACATAGCTGAACATAAGCATGTTGAAGATACTGATGTATTTCAAATAAAAAATTTGCTACCAAAATGCCAAGAGCATTTAAGAAGGTTCCTTCAACTGATTCAGACCCAAATTCTGCCAAATCTTTGAGCTTTGTTTGGGGTTAATATTTCACAGCTTAGTGACCTGCAAACGTGTTGGACTTCAGTTCCCCATATTCCCTAACTGGAATGAGATTTGAAAAGGCTAATTTAGGAGCCAACTACCCCACCCCCACCCCCAGCAAGGACCAAGCACAAAAGAGATGTGTAATTTGAAGTATTTCTTAAAATGGGAATGACATCAAAGACTGATTTTTTGTTACATAACAGTTGAAACAATTTCCTTTAACTTAAAAAACAATAGTATTATTATGCCTCTATTTTCCCTTGGGGGTTCCTCAGTTGTTACCTATGGAGGACAGCAGATTGTTTTGAAAATCTGGGGTTGGCATGCTTGTTCCTGCCCCAGCTATTTGTCCCTAACCCGATGAGCTATATGAGGCAGCAGTATGAGAACAGGAAGATTTAAACCAAATAATGGTGTAGGCTGTCTAGAGGTAGTGGAAGCCTCTCTCTCCCTCCCTCCCTCCCACCCTCCGTCCCTCTCTCTTTTCCCTCCCCCTCTTCCTCTCTCCCTCTTCCCTCCCTCTCTCTCCCTTTTCCTCCCCCCTTTTTTCCCACTTACTCTCTCCTCCCCCTCTCCTCCTATCTTCCCTCCCTCTCTCTCCTTCAGAGAACCGGTTGTTAGAAGAAATCTCCTTTTGTTTTTTTCTACTTCACAGGGTTAATCCTGTAAGGAAGGCAGGAAAAAAAACATTCTGGTGTTGTTTCTAGCCGAATCTTTATTGCCCTGCTTACAGAAACTGCCCACACAATCACATGACACCCCCCCACACACACACACACAGCCAGACCCACCAAGCAATGCCCACAGAACCAGTAGTAAAAAATTTGAATTCCACCACTGCTTACAATCATATGCATAAGTAGATCTGGTCTATATAATTAGATGTCAAGAAGAAGCTGAAATCAGCTGTGCCACTTCAGTGGGACATGACTTACTGGGAATGCAGGTAGTCCTCGACTTACAACAATTCACTTAGTGATTGTTTGAAGTTACAACTGAAGCACTGAAGAAAGTGACTTAGGACCATTTTTCACACTTACAACCATTGTAGCATTCTTCATGATCATGGGATCAAAAGTGAGACATTTGGTAACCGATTCATGTCTATGGTTGCATTGTCCTCAGGGTCATGCAATCACCTTTTGTAACCTTCTGACAAGCAAGGTCAATGGAGAAACCTGATTGACTTAACAACTGTGTTATTAACTTAACAGCAGTGATTCACTTAATAATTGTGCCAAGCAAGGTCATAAAATGAGGCAAAACTCATTTAATAATGTCTCACTTAGCAACAGAAATTTTGGGCTCAATTGTGGTCGTATGTCAAGGACTACCTGTACTAGATTACTGTGTATTCTTTATTTTGGAGTTCCTCAATAGGTTTGCTTTTTTTTCTCCAGTACCTGCCGGAACAATTACTGTAAGTTAGGCTTTGGTACACTGTATGTGGTTTAAGGCAGAAGTGGGATTCAACCAGTTCACACCTATTCACTAGAACCGGCTATTAACTTTCTAAGCAGTTCAGAGAACTGCTGGTTCAGCTGGTCATTAGGGCAGAGAACCAGTTGTAAAATTATTTGAATCCCACCATTGGTTTAAGGTACCCTTCTTATGAGGATCCCGCTGGAAACACTGCCCCATGTTAGAAAATCTGTGGTGGATATAGAGAAGCATAGAGATAGTATCTTCCATCTTCCTTCTTTTTATTGCTCCTGGATGGAACAAACACTCTAAACAATTAATTTCTTCTATCTCTGCTTCTCCAAATCCTACAGCACCCTCTCCATCCTCAAAAATGAAGAGCGTGAACAGTCTTATTCTATGTTTTCCTCTTTGAAACAAATGAAAGCAATCTGCTACAATCCATCTTAACTGTTGCTTGGGACAATTTTCTTCCCACTTTAAAGCCAAAGTCACAACTAGAAATTATTATTTTCAGCAGAAAACCTTCAGACTGTTATCTTTTAATACAGTTTAAATCTGGATAAGGATTTCCATTTAAATAATCCAAATTACTTTAGCCTCATTCTGTTGTACTTCCATGTGAAATGCAGATTATAAAGATATATATAGAAATGGTTCCTGTAGAACAAAGTTTTCTTTAAAAAAATTATTAAATTAAAAAAACATTAAAATACAAACCAATATAAAGGGGAAAGGGGAAGGGGAATAAAAGATAAAAAGTTTAAAAATGACAAAGAAATACATAAAACAAATAAAAGATGATCCCCAACCTTTTCCAGTAGAGAAAAGAATACAACCTCCATCTACATTTAAATGACAACAATACTTAAAAACTCTTAAAAAACTAATCATCAGCATTTTAAAAACCCCAATATTTATATTATGTTCTTAATTCAACTTTAGACTAATGCGTAATAATTTATCAACTATAAATAAATCATAACCACATAAATAAAAATCCATAATATTTCTCTAATCAAATCAGATCTAATCCTCAACCCCAAAATCAATTCTTCATTTTTTTCCTTTTCTTTCCGGAAATCTAACAGTGGTTTCCAAACTGCAAGAAATTTAATCCAGTTATTGTCTCTAATAAAAGGTGAAGAACAAAGCTTTTGAAGGGTTGAAATGTTCTCTGTGTGTGAGTGTTTACAGAAACCGGAATCTAATCTGATCTGAACAATGATTAGTGAAGCAGATATTATAATAGAAAGGTGGAAGGTTTACAGGAAATACACAAGAGATTAGCATCTAGCTAATTACATCATATCAGGAAAGAGTTAAGGAGCATGCAATCTGCTTGTTTGTGCCTTGAAAGAAAAGGACGAGGAAGTGATGGTTACAAATTCTTATAGAAAGAGTAAACAAAGTTATAGACAAAGAGGAGACGCAGAGTAAATTCTTAACTCTGGACATAAGATTGTCCACTTACATTAATTACAGGTAGATAGTGAAGAGTCAGTGCCATTGGATCTAATTCCTCCAACAAAAGCAAGATTTCAGCTATTTGTGAGACTGCAAGCTGTCTCTTCACTATTTACTATACACATAATGGATATTAATATGAAGAGTTCTCCTACCTCCATACTTCTTGGTATGTTCAGGGATGACTCCTACCTGCAATAAGAACATTTCAATGATCAGATTATCTCCTTGCATGAAAGAGACTTCCTTTCTCATTTCCTGAAGTGGGTTGAAGTGTCAGTTCAGTAGTGGACATGACCATCCTGCCTTCTTTATGCTTCCAGTACCGATGTAGAGTAGGACAGCTCATATAACTTCTCACATCTCAACATTCTGAATTCAATTACTGCTCCAATATCTGGTTATTGTGGAGTGTGTTCTTCTACTCACCTTCCTTTGTGTATATAGCTTATAGGGTATTATAGAGTATTCAGATACTCTAGGTCAGTGATGGCAAACTTTTTAGAGATCGAGCACCCAAACTGCAAGTCTCTGTCTCTCTTGCATGTGTGCATGTGCGCAGCGGAGACTCAAAAACCAGATGGATGGTGGGAGATGGGGCATCACAACACCGGCAGCTCTGTAAGCGGTGAGATCTTTTTCTTTTGTGAGCTTCTGTTTCGTCATTTGCAGGGAAACTTCTCAATGCAGCTGAGCTGGGGCGATGGTGCATGTGCCCACAGAGAGGGCTCTAGTGTCACCTCTGGCACATGTGCTCAATCACTGCTCTAGGTGCAATCCAATAGCTTCCATTTTCTGAACTATTTAGTCATATATATGATAGATATAGAGATGTACAAATAACATAAGAGCATTGAGTCTAGAAAAGTAGAATGTAGAAAATTGGTTTCTATTGACTCCATTCATCTAGCTCAATGACGTTGACACAGAATAACAATGATTCTCCCTGCTCTGAGACAGGAATATCCGTCATGCTCTTTATCAGTGATGAGGAACCTATGACACATGGGTCAAAGGTGATAATTACATTTTGGTTGATGCGCCAATGTGTCAACAATTATTTACTTTTGTGCAGTTTGCAGAGGCTGTGGAAGAGCAATCTCTGAAGTTGTTTCAAGAATGGAGGTCTCATGCAACTGGAGCAGCCCTGGGTCAGTGTTTGATTCTCTCGATAAGAGGCTAGACGCAAGTGGTTTAAGTGACAACAGCTCTTTATTTACAGCACAAGCATGACAAGAATGTATTTACAAGGATTTTGACAGCTTTTATACTCTTTTGAATGGCGCGCCTTAGCCAATCAGAGAGCAGGGCTTTCCCGCTCTCTGAATGCTGGCGGCCAGACTTGCTGTCTCCAACAACTCCTTATATGGATATAGAACAGTCAGACCCACAGGGGCCTGTCAACAGAAAGCTTGAAAGTAAGTGGCGTGTAGCAGATCCTGGAAAGCACTGGGCTGCGGGAACAATCACGCCTTGGGGAACAGTGCAAGATGGACTTTTTGAGATGCCGCATTTGCATTAGGCCTGAAATAGAGGTCTAGGCCTCTATTTTAGGCCCAACCTGGGTATTGCCACTGATGGCCTAATTGTGAGGAAGATAGAGAATTGTTTATCTTTTGTTTGGGATCTGTGTGAGTGTGAGACACCCCAGCAGAGCCTACTTAGCCATTTTCTGAATTTTGATTATGCTAAGCCCAAAATTCATCACCATAACTACCTTCATACTAGAATAAAATAAGCAACGTTACAGCTAAGGTTCACATTAACTTTTATGTTGTCCACTAATTTCTCTGTTCCCTAGTATTTAAACATTTAAAAAGTAATCAGAAACTGGCATGCTGCAAAGCTAAACCCCAACTTCATTTACCAAAGAACCCCTTTAAAACAACTATTGCAAATTAAAAGGGATGAATTTATGTAGAACTAAGTTGAAATAAGCAAAACATAATTTGGCTTGTATGATTTATTTATTTATTTATTTATTAG
>JAEANM010029032.1:0-10255 GCA_017656035.1 Myanophis thanlyinensis | reverse complement strand
TGGATGGACGGACAGACAGACATAGAGATGAGATCTGTGAAGCATAGCCCCTATACGGTCAACCACATCCTATTGGAGGGAGTCTACAGATGTGTTTCCTGCAGCTGCCAGGGATAAAGATCACCTCTGATGAGCAGACCCTTAGAGAAAGTGAAAGACCAAGGGGGGAGGGGTCTCTGTCTACCCACTCCTCAGCACCCAAACAAAAGGTAGACAACTTCTTCCTCTTCTTTCGGCTGTTCCCATTAGGGGTCGCCACAACAAATCAACTTTAGTTCAACGTTAGACCACGTTAGTTCAAAAACTTGCTTGTAGTTTACAACAGTCTGATTTTATGGATGTTTCATTTTCTCCAGGCTGACCTACCTGCTGGAAAAGAAGTGAGAATTGAAATATCTCAGAAAGTGAATGTCACGTCTGCTGTGTCGCCCACCGGAAGCCACATGACAATCAGTATCAAAGTCTCGTTCTTATCTGTTGAAGATGGCGCTGAGCTCCTCTCCGTAGACATGGTAGATCATAATTTCATATATTATTCATAATAGTCTCAACCTGTTTAGGCCCCCTCACCTTCCCAAAATAACCTATATGATGACAGTCTTGTTAATGTAGAGAGGGCAAGATAAATTCTATTATACCTCTTCTAGGTCAGTCCTTCAATGTTGTATCACTGAGGCTCTCACATGCCTACCTAGATAATTGGGGATCATCTACAGGAAGGTAGGAAGGAAGGAAGGAAGGAATAGGAAGGAGGGAGAATGGGAAAGGATGGAGGGAGACAAATGGCTGTCCAGTCTCTTCTTGAAAACCTCCAGTGATGGAGCACCCACAACTTCTGGTGGCAACCAGTTCCACTGGTTAATTGTCCTCACTGTCAGGAAATTTCTCCTTAATTCCCGGTTGCTTCTCTCCTTGATGAGTTTCCATCCATTGCTTCTTTCCCTGCCTTCAGGTGTTTCGGAAACTTAGTTGACCCCCTCTACTTTGGGACAGCCTCAACTATTGGAAGACTGCTACGGTGTCACTCCTAGTCCTTTTCTTCGTTAGAACAGACATTCCCAGTTCCTGCCACTGTTCATCGTACGGTTTTACCTCCAGAGATGCCCTTATGGTTATCTCTTCCTTTTAATTCTGCAGTTCCGTTTTTTTTTTAAAAAAAATCTATGTTGGTGCGCAACAATGGAAATCCAAGTTAATGCTCTTCCTATGCCGAAAACCTGATATGATTCTGGTCAGGCACGAGAAACCAGAACAACTTGGTGAACAGAGCAAAGCAGTTTCTTTATCGTTGCTTATCCATATTACAAGAATTTCTCCAGACTGGCTGTGTTTCCTTGGGAACCACCAGATAAGGCTCCACTAATGATGATGTAATTAATAATAATTCCAATCAAATGAATTTTAATGTGGAGAAAACCAGAGTTTTACATTTAGGTAGGAAAAATCAAAGTTATAAGTACAGCTTAGGCCAGTGGTGGCAAACCTTTTACTTACCGAGTGCCGAAAACTACGTGCTTTGTGCATGCCAGCCGCACTTGCGTGTGGCTCCTCCACGTGCGCTGCATGTGCAACCACACCATCTGCGCATGCATGCAGCTTTTGCACAGTGCATGAGTGCCTGCACTCATATGAGCAATCGCATATGCATGCGCAGACCTCCAAAGACCAGCTGGATTTCCTGCTGCAATCACGCGCATGCACAGTGGAGGCCCCAAGACCAGCTGGGTCTCTGCAATTGCGCATGCGTGCATGCACAATCGCATGTGCATGCTCAGCTGGAGGTAAGTTGGCTGACAGCTTGTGTGCCCAACAAGATGGCTCTGCATGCCACCTGTGGGACCCGTGCCATAGGTTCGCCATCACGGGCTTAGGCAAAAACCTAGAAGTCCTAGTGGACAATCACTTAAACATGAGCCAGCCGTGTGCTGCAGCAGTCAAAAAAGCTAAGACAATCCTAGGTTGCATTAACAGAGGGATAGAATCAAGATCACATGAAGCATTAGTACCACTTTATAAAGCCTTAGTAAGGACACAGGGGCGCACACAACTATGGGTCTGATTGGCCCCCTTAATGGCTCCCCCTCCTCTTCTAACAACTGCTAATCCCCTGTCTTGGCCTTATCTTCCTTGATTGCTTAAAGGTTGCTTTATCATGTTAACATTTTTACTCTTAAATTATTCTGCTATTCCATTGTTTCATTTCATTGACTCAATTGTAACGCCACCCAGAGAGCCCCTCTCCAAGGAAGATGGGTGATTAAGAAGGATGAAATATAAACATAAATAAATACATCTTACAGTTAGAAACAATCGAGTAGAATTAATATGATGAGGAAGCATAGCTCTGAAACTAGTACTCCAAATTAAGAAATAACAGTGCTGGTCACCTCTGGGGACCAGAGTCCCTATTATTTGGCAGCAAATAATGTGTAATTGCCAAAAAAACCAAAAAGGTGAATACAATCCTTGCTTGTATCCATAGAGGCATAGAATCAAAATCAGGTGATGTATTACTACTGCTTTATAAAACCATAGTAAGGCCACACCTGGAATCCTTCATCTAATTCTGGTCATCACACTACAAAAAACATGTAGAGACTTTGTGAAAAGTGCAAAGAAGCGCAGCTCACATGATCCAAGGCCTGGAGACTAAAACACACGAAGAACGGCTGCAGGTTTTCAGTTTGACTAGTTTGGAGGAAAAAAAAGAACTGGGGGGTGGGGGGGGAAAGGATAACAATCTTCCAGTATTTGAGGGGTTCTTGAAGATCCTGAGGGCCATCTCCATCTCCATCTTCTTTCTGTGTTTCAACTGTAGGTGCAGGAATGCGGTGCCAGTTTTGGCATAAAAGAGGAACGACTGGCAATCACCCTGGATTTGGGATCGTGCAGGTACTAAATTGAGGAGGAGGTCCCCCTTGTTCTAAAGACCCCCAGCTGAAGGAGGTGGCCTTGAGGTCTCCTCAAAGGCCAGCTTCAACATATCGACTGTCACAATGTCTACGTCCTGACCCGACGAACCCAGCTAAAGCAAGCACACGCGAGATGTGCCACTGTCTCAATGCAACGGCGCCACTGAAAGCAAAACCAGCTCTACCCCATTCCTGCACAAACCCACCTAATCACAATACAGAATTCCCCCTCCGCACTGTTAGTGCAGCTCACATTGTCCAATTGAGTGTCATTTCATTGTTATGAGAAAAAGTCTCTGGTCTTTGGCTGACAGCTGCAGGTGTGTCCTTGGCTCTCACCTTGAGATCTGCAGCCTGCATTCCTTCTCACCTTCCCCTCCCCACTAGTCCTTTGGCAAGTTGACAAGCAATAATGGCAGTGGTGAAATTCAATATTTTTTACTACGGGTTCTGCGGGCGTGGCCACAGGATGAAACATCCCCAAGCCCAGAATTAAACTTCACCAAAGTTACAATGCAATAAGGGGAGAGGCAGTTTCTGTGAGCGAGGCAATAAAGAGCAGGCTGCCTTATTTACAGGATTAACCCTGTAAAATTAATCTTTACAGGATTAACCCTGCAAAAAACAGGAAAAAAAAAGCAAAAGGAGATTTCTTCTAATAACCGGTTCTCCGAACTGCTTATAATGGTTACTACCGGTTCTATAGAACCGGTGCAAACTGGCTGAATTTCATCTCTGGATAATGGTTGCAACAGCATAAACACACTTTGAGCTTGATGCACACCCTTATGGTTGCCAAGGTCGCATTCTTTTGGATTATGGAGACTCTGTTGCAGACCGCTCTGAAAGCAAATGTAAGGCTGGTGTGTCAGCAGTTGGAGCAAACAAAGAGATGAAGGTGGACATGGTGAAATTGCAAAGTAATTATGTTCTCTCCTCCTCTTCCTCCTCCTTCTTACAGGTCAACGGAGATTTCTTCCGCTGCTGGAGATGTAAGCCTGAAGTTATTTTAGAATATTGGGCATCACACATTTAAGAGTAGCCTTATCCACCCAACTGGTGATTGGCTTTGGGTTAAGATTGGGAGACGAATTAATAACCTGAAGAGGTGATGGATCTAGACTGAGTTATTACTGGGTCCAAAAGTTTATTCTTCCAAGCTTTTGAGATCTTGGTGGAAACCATCACCAGGGAACTTCTCTCTCTCCAGAATGTGCACACTGGTCTGCTCTACATATGGTTCCTGGTTGTGTGTAGCTTTTAGTTATTCATTAGGGTGTTGATGGCTGCTATTGTCATTAATTTTTGTTTCTTGTGCTGCCTACGCTCTTGGTGCCTAAGTACCTGATAGGCTGATGGTAATTCAGCATTCTTCTTGACTGACGAGGAGTTTGTTCAATTATTTCTCTGGCTTTTTTTGTCCCTACTCGGCCAACAAACATAGTAACTGTGAAATTGAATGCACGTTCTTGTTCATTACACAAAATCTTGGAAGAATAAACCTTTGGGTCCTGGCAACCAACTCAGATTGGATCTTGCAACACTATCTGAGACACCTGTATTTACTTTCATTCATGAAATATTAAACAATTGCAAAGAGCTTTGGCGATGAGAACAAGTCCTAGCTTGGACTGAAATAATATCCAGTTTATGCCATTTATACCGGCAGATTATTTATTCCTCTTTTGTCATTTTTATTGCCTGTCTAGTGTAATAGAATCCAGAGAGCTTTTTATAGTTTTTGTAAATAAGAGTAGAGGACTCTTTTGAGTTAAAGTCAATTTTGGGCTCAACACCAAATGTTTCAACGTCATATTTTTGCCCCATCTGGTAGAAGAGATTTCTTTTCCTTGGGGACATAGTTTCTCTTCTTCCATTCTTGTGCCCCCCTCAGCCATGGAATTTCCTGATGTTCTCTTGCTCCAATTTTGACTGGTTCTTTCTTGCTGTTATAGGTAGAACCAATGCAAGATCTTATAAAAACCATCATGGATGGTTGGATCACACATGCCAATGGTAAGTTTTTGAGACCCTAGAAAGAGTGCAGAGAAGAGCAACCAGGATGATTAGGGGTCTGGAGGCTAAAACATATGACGAACAGGTGCAGGAATTGGGCATGGCCAGTCTAGTGAAGAGAAGGACCAGGGGAGACATGAGAGCAGCCTTCCAATATTTGAGGGGCTGCCACAAAGAACAGGGGGTCAACCTATTCTCCAAAGCACCTGAATGCAGGACAAGAAGCAACGGATGGAAACTAATCAAGGAAAGAAGCAACCTAGAACTAAGGAGAAATTTCCTGACTGTGAGAATTAATCAATGGAACGGCTTGCCTCCAGAAGTTGTGGGTGCTCCAAGTGGACGTTTTTAAGAAGATACTGGGCAGCCACTTATCTGACATAGTATAAGGTGACCACTTGAGCAGGGGGTTGGACTAGAAGACCTCCAAGGTCTCATCCAGCTCTGCTATAGTGTTGATAGCAATAACTCACTTGAAAGAAATGTCAGAATTCCTGAATGGGAATTCCAAAAAGTACGTTTCCAAAAGTCAGCTGGACCTTCTTGATTTGTTTCCCCTTGAAAACATTTCGCTTCTCACCCAAGAAGCTTCTTCAGTTCTAGAAGAACTGACCTGACCTGAACTTAGAACTGAAGTAGCTTCTGGAGTGAGAAGCGAAATGTTTTCAAGGAAAAAAACCAGTTGACTTTTGGAAAAAACACACCTTTGGGACAACCATGACCTATAGAACTTCTATAGACACCCTGGATGGGAGATGGATGCAACAGCTGCCTCCTCTTTTGCAGATGTCCTGAGTAAGAGTCAGATTCCTCTCCCAAGCCTGTTGGGTTTGATGTACAGCGAAGGCGAAACCACGCTCAATGTTGGAGAGGTCAGTAGATGGAACCCCAATTGTTTGCCTTTGGGTTGATTATAGCTGAAGGACATCTGCTGCCCAGGTGGTCCAACCCCATTGCCTTCCTGGCCTCCAACCATGTCTATGACGCAGGAGTCATGCCAGAGGTCTCAAGAAACAGCCATGAGGTGCAATTGTATCTCTGTCCCTTTTTCACTGAGACAATCACACAATTCCTGCAGAGACCCAGTAAGTGTGAAGAAAGGACTGCACTGATATATTATCCAGTTGGGTCATGAAACATCTGCATGAAAACAACCAAGAGAGCCCCCAGGACCCCATAGTTCTCTTCCTCTTCCTCTTCCTCGTCCTCTTCCTCTTCCCACTCCTCCTTCTCCCTGCAGATCCCATTCCCTCCTAGCACTCATTTCTTAGTTTCCCTCCTAATACTGATGATGTTTCCTAGTTGGATCATGAAACATCTGCAAGAAAACTACCAAACTCAGAGATCACCAAGGATCCCATAATCCTCCTCCTTCCCCTCCTCCTCCTCTTCCTCCTCCTCATAATCCTCCTGCTCCTCCTCATCTTCTCCCCACAAATCCCCCTCCTTTCTACCACTGATGATGTTCTCTAGGTGGGTCATGAAACATCTGCAAGAAAACTACCAAACTCAGAGATCACCAAGGACCCCACAGGTCAACCCTGAGCTACAAAACCCATCTCTTCTATCAGTGGAAAGGTGTAGTTGACCTCCTTGGTCTGTACCCATTTCTCATCTGGTGGTCCCAGTGTAGCCAATGTTTTGGGTGTGCAAGGAGGACAACCAGCTGACTGTAGGAGTGCAAGAGAGCACAGGGTGTGTGCAAATAAGAAATAATTGCTGTAATTTCCCCATCTTCACAGAAGGTGCTGGTCTTTCATGTGATGATAAAGACTTACGATGAAAATGAGATGGCAGGGCGAATAAGACGTTACCAAGAGAAGCCCAAGACCACGTAAAAAGGGAAGGTGTGGAGGTCCCCCTGATCAACACATTCTCCCCTTGCCCATTCAGCCATTGAATCTACACCTTGGAAAGAAATTGACCAAATTCACACACCAACCGAGAAGATAAAGGCAGCCTCCTTGTTAATGTCTTTTCATGATTCATGGGTTTCCTTTTGTAAACCACTTTGAGGTGTGTCTAATTGGGAAGAACACAAATTTATACAATCAACTAAAAACCCTAATTTGATGCTTCCAGGAACCTGGATGGTTGCTGAATCTCTTTTCTTCCCTGCCTGGGAAACCTCTACTCTGCTGTGTCCCACTCTCCAATAGTAGCAGCTCACTAGGGAATTGGGGCGACTCTGTCCATGCTTATCAAATAAAATATTCCAATTTCTTCTTCTGCATTTCTTGGCTTTGCTTTGGAATTCTATGCCTCTTGAGGTTCCTCAGGATATCGTGAAATTTTGGAGGGACTCCTGTCCACAGCGCCAGCCTGTGGATGGACAATAGATGATGGGCTGAAAATGTGATCAAATGATCCTAAAAGCAGATCTGCTGAATCAGTTCAAAGTGCTTTGGATCAGACAGTAGCATCTTGAGAACCGGGCATGAAGATCTGTTGGATGAGGCCATGGGTCCTACAGGCCAGAAACTAGAACCAGGAATGCTAAGGAAGGGAAGGGGAGCTGTGATGTTGAAGAGAATTTAGTCCTTCTGGTTTCTTCTCCTCTTCACGGGAAGGAAGATATTCCATGACCCACAGAGAGATAATGTGTGGTCATTTCTGATAGGGCAGAGATGATATTGAAGGTTCTGGTGAGATGTTTTCAAAATGATGAAGATAGAACAGAGTGGGTTTATGAAGTCATTCCAGAAATGGCATTAATATGAGCCTATGGTGGCTTTTCACAATACACTTAACATTCAATTTCACTGCACACATGTTGTGCATTGACAAGAAAGGATTGAGTTATTAGGACAGTTAAACCCTAGTGGATGAATGCACTAGATATATGTGAACAGTTGGTTTAATCTAGCTTATGAACTGAGATAATGGGTTAATTCAGAACTCAGGTACTCCCAAAGGTGCTTTTTTCCCCCAAGGGGCATTCTTGTTTTCCTTTGAAGACATTTTGCTTCTCATCCAAGAAGCTTCTTCAGCTCTGAAGTTTGAGAGGAGTATAAATCCTTCCCTCCCCCACCATCCAATCAGAGCTGAAGAAGTTACTTGGATGAGAAGCGAAACGTCTTCAAAGAAAACCCAGAAAGTCCAGTTGCCTCTTGAAAAAAAGCAACCATGGGACAACCATGGCCTGGATGATGGAGAATTTCCATAGAAATATGGTGAAGGTAGATTTCTGAGCTTTGTCTGGATAGCGTCTCCACTTGATGGACTTCACCATCCCGGCTGGAGAAGACCTGGACCTCCCTTGGCCAAAAGGGAAGACCACAGCCCCCAAACATCTGCATGAGCCTCCCTCTTGCACAGAACAGCAGTGTGATGACCGGGGTGTGGCACTAAGGCAACACAGCCAGACAATTGGTATGAGTCCCTTTATTTGCCCCCAATGTCCTGTTTCTCTTCAGCCTGGAGAAAAACTCTCCCACAAACCTGCAGCAGCTTCTTGCTGTTATATTCCCATCCCAACACAGCAGGCAAAATGTCTGCAATTAATCACTCCAACAAGCCAAGGGAATGAGTCTCACCAGAGAGGAATCTTCACACGAATTGCAGCCAAAATCAGATAAGGGCACAAGAACATGGCAATAAATCAAATGGTCAGGAAAGAAGCCAGGAATGTTGGACACTATGAACTAGAGAATCTCAGCGTTTGTTCCTGACAAACGCTCCACCCACTTGCCTTTCCTTTTAAACTTTCTGCTCAGATGTTCCCTGTGAAGGGATTCGGGCCTTCTCCTCCCTCGTAAGCCATGCAACCCATGTTGCTCTCTTCTATGTTCTTCCCTGCGTGCCCTAGGATGAGGAGGGGGTGGTCCTTGGTCCTCATGGGAGCCCCCTCTCTCCTGTTCTACCTCTCTCCTGCTTGTCCCAGCCTAACTATGCCCTTCCCCCGCCTCCTCCACAGCCAAAGGAGCCACTCTCCCACTCTCGGTCAGCTGTTCCTCCTCTGCCTCGGATTCCGATTCAGACATGGGCACGACAAGCAGCCCTGCATGACGGAGAATCCCCATAGATACAAACCTGGCTTATGTTTCATGGGAATGGAATCCAAGTATTACAAGCAAGATCCACACGGTATCATTAACTATCAAGGGGCTCCAGGAAAGATGTTTTCTTGAGAGATCCATAATGACGACTGGTTCCATGATGAAGAAAGCAAAGAGGATGACCTGGATGGAGAAAGGGAAGCTCCATTAGCATAACAAAAAAAGGTGAAAATAAGCTCTTTTATTCTGTTATTTACACTATTCTCTGCAGATGATCTTTCCCAGAGCCGGGTTTGCTGACCTTGCCTTCCTTCTGGTTACGTGAACTTGGCTCAAATCCGGGAGCAGATCCCAGGTCCTGATAACACAATACGGCACTGTGTTCACCATCCCTATTGTGTGTCAGAAGGCGCACTGTTTGCGCACTTTCTTCCGCTGGCACCCACCCCAGCCCAGCTTGTGTTGTGGCAGGCTGATCTTACGCAGGAGTGACGAAGGCCACGTGGAGGAGACCCTGGTCAGCTGGGCACACCTGGGAGCTTCGGTGGCTTCTCTGCAGGGAGACAGAAGGGGTCTCCCCCCCCATCGGAGACCACCCACCCTCGGGGGGAATCAGGGTGCTTTCAATGCTGAGGGCAGAACACCCAAATCTGTGCCACATAAGAAAAACTTTTTGGTAAGAAAGTAGAAGCAGGACAAGAAACAACGGATGGAAACTTAGCAAAGAGAGAACAATCTGGAGTTAAGGAGAAACTTCCTAAGTGAGGACAATCAACCTGTGGAACTGCTTGCCACCAGAATTTGTGGGTGCTTTCCTTCAGCTTTCCTTCAGAAGGGTTTTCATTCATCACTGGAGGTTTTTAAGAAGAGACTGGATAGTCACTTGTCTGAAACAGTATCGGGACTCCTGACTGAGCAGGGGGGCTGGACTAGAAGACCTCCAAAGGCCCTTCCAGCTCTATTCTGATGAAAGAAGGTTGCTCCCTCCAGATCTCAGATCAAATCAAATCAAATCTGCCTCTCAACCCCTAAATTGACAAGTGAAGGGACCGAAGCATTTCCCTTTGTGGTCTTTTAATAACTTGCATTATTTTTTTTAAAAATAATTGTGAAATCATGTTGAGATATCATTGCTTGGGAAGAAGAACAGAAATCTGTGAACTGAACCAATGTTTCAAGGAATTGCCGTTTCCAACCACCTGGGTGACTGACACGCAAAGGCTTGGGACCGGGTTATTTACGGGACCGCCTGTTGCCACCTTCAGCCTCCAACCGACCTGTGCGTTCCCACAGGGCAGGCCTCCTTGGAATACCGCCGTCAGGTCGATG
>JAEANM010029031.1:0-10255 GCA_017656035.1 Myanophis thanlyinensis | reverse complement strand
AGGAAGGAAGGAAGGATGGAAGAAGGAGAGGAAGAAGGGAATTTGTGTCTCGAGGCCGCGCTTTTTTTTCGATTTTTTTCCAATTTTTTTTTCCGATTGTCCTCTTTTTTGGAAATCAAAATATGGTCACCCTAACCTTTTCAGAATCACATCCAAAAGACTTTAGAGTCCTACTAGATACTTACCTGTTGTTTGCCTACATATTTGCAAAGCTTTTGCCTTTTGTATTAACAATATTGCAGAATTCTGTAATTCTTCATATGTTAGGTTGCCTGAACACCTCGGTGTTCCTATTAGTAGGCTACCTAGACACATTGATAACATTCACATCTTGCATTAAACCAATTTCTTATCAACACAGTTTGTTGAACAAATTGTAATGGTTTGGTTTACATGTAATTCTAGTCTATGGATGTGTCAAGAGCAAGAGATCTTCAATTAAAAACATTTCAATTAAAAACATTTCATTTGAAAGAGACTAAGTTTTATTGTATGCCACCAAGAATCAATTGGTGAAATGGGCAGCTATATAAATTGGATGGATGGATAATGTTCGTGAAAAGATTCAGATTTTAATTGCATGTCTGCTTTTTGAAAGAGCTAGAAATTGGATTGGCAATAATGGGTAGTTTGTTCTATACAATATCTTAAAATAAAGTTCATTGAACTTTTCAAAATTTTCCTTTTTTATCTTGCTTCATCAGTTCAAGATGTTTCTAAATTTACAAGTATACAAAAGTGTTTTTCTAGGTATTTCTTAATATATAAAAGAGTTGTGGTGGTGCAGTGGTTAGAATGCAGTATTATACGGCTAACTCACTGCTCACTCCAGGAGTTCACATAATTTTGCCTTAAAATATGCAGAAATCATGTTTGCTAATGTAAGTTTTTTCCAGACATGAATTTTAAAATAAAAAGAACTAATTTTACCAAATGCTAAAATTAATTCTGTAAAACTATATGGAATTAAATAATTAATGCCTTTGTTTAAGGAATTTGTTTATGGAATTCCTTTAAGAAATTTAAACAAAAGACTGTTTAAAACCATGTTTTGTGATAACTAGTCCAAATCCTTAAGAATGACTACCATATAATTATTCTTTGAACATACTATATGATATGAGAGAGAGAGAGAGAGAGCAAATGAGTAAAAGTGTGGAACTAAGACTTCTAGGAATGTTAGAGGAAAAGATGGCTGTCAATGGACATATTTTCTTTTTTTAAACTAGATTGCCCCCAAATTTTCCATAAGAAAACTAGACAACTCCACCACTTTAATTACATTAAGAAAAAAAGGGGGGAGGAGTTCTAGGGAAAGCCTCTGCAGTTCCACCAATCAAGTGCTTCATGCATCCTCTTTACATCTGCCCTCAATTTAAAGCTTTATCATGCATATGCACCCAAAATTTAAACTGAGAATCTGCATACAAGCATTAGAGTCTGCAGTTTTTTCAAGCATTCAGCGTAACAGCATCAATTCAGAAAAACAAATCAGCTTACAATTAAAGAGCGGTCTCTAAATAAATTTTGTACATGTTTACAAAGTAACTCAACATATTGTGTGTGTATGTGCACACACACAGACAATAGACCAGTGATAATATAATTGTGGCCAAAGACTGCAAACATGTCAAGTGTCACTTTTATTTTCAAAATTGCATCTGATTCTTCAGATAGCTCGTGTTCAAAATATATCACAATGTAGTCATATCTAGCCAAACTAAGAAATAGTCTAGGAAAGCTTGAGAGCAGCTTGGAATGTTTTCTACAAAGAGACTTTTTTTTATCTTGGATCACAATCAAGATGCTATACCTTTTTTCTCAAATTGTATAATTGAACAAGAGCTGAGGCAGTTGTTTAACAACGAAAAGCAAAGGAACTTACTCACCAAAAGGCAGTGTCATGAAGGCCCATTATCATTAAAAATTCTTTTAATTTCTTCTCTTTTTCTGCCACAATATGGATTGCCAAGTAATAACCAAAAGGCGAAAAGGCAATCACTAAATAAATAAGAATGATTGCACGAGGAAAATTATCTATTTCCAAAATAGCAGATTCTCCCATCATGACAGCTTTTGTTTGTTCGAATTCTTCCAGAACTGAGTGATTGGTTTTCAGCTGAAAAAAGAAAACATTGTTAAAACCAGGTTTTGGAATAGTTTCTGCTAATAAAGGAACATTATATCTAAAGCTGTAAAAAAATTACAATAGATCTAATTTCTCTATTTTATATCTCCATGCAAAGTATTTTGAATTTCACAAAGGAAGTCTGGTCTATTTTATATATTTATTTCTGCTTTTTTTTTCTACTGGCTGCTCAAATTTTAGAATGCAGAAAAAATAGATAAATAGGAGGGCATTAAAATAAAATGTTCTGTATCAATGGATAGAAAACTTGGTTGAAGAACACTTACTAGACTAGGCAAAAAAAAAACCTATAAAAATCAGATTTCTAATACATTTATGTTAGCCCAGTTGCAGCCGGGTGATTTTTAGGCTGATCAGGTGGATTCTTTTTTAGGAGGCCGGATTTTAATTACTGGTAATCAGGTAAAAAAAGCTATTAAGCTGTTGGCACATTGTTTGAAGCAAAAGAACCAATAGAATTTAATTTCAGAAATTGTTGTAGTTGATAGGCAGAAGTTGTTAGATTCAAAAGCTTTTAATAATCAGGTTTTTTCCTTTTTTAAGAAGTCATTTTATAAATTGGACAAGTGGTAATTAATATGATATTAGTCACTTTGTGAGTCAGATATGCAGCAATATCACAAAGTAACATTGATGTTTTGAAAGCTCCTTTGCCACTTTATTTAAGAAGTATTGGAACTCATCCAATCATCGCAAAATGGTTCCGTTCCTGGTCTGGATGGTTTCCAAGTGGAATGGAATAAAGTGTGGTATTGACAAGACTTTGGAAATATATCAATAGCAAAAACAAAACGAAAATATTATCAATCAAGTTAACCCAAATTTTACTGGAGGCACACATGATTGGGCACAAATTATTAACAGCCACGGTGATGCTCTGGTTAGAATGCAGTATTGCAAACTAATTCTGCTGTCTGCTAGTAGTTCGATTCTCACCAGCTCAAAGTTGACTCAGCCTTCCGCAATCTTCCAAGTTGGATAAAATGAGGACCAGATTGTTGGGGGCAATATGCTGACTCTGTAAACTGCTTAGAGAGGGGCTGTAAAACACTGTGAATCAGATATAAGTCTAATTCCTATTGCTATTACATTCTGAACACATTATGTAAATGTAAATTTGTATGCTAACCATTTATATTTACCTGAATAATAGCTGCATCAATGCAGATCTGGAGAGCCGTAAATCCATATCTCCAGTAGGTTTCAGCTTCACATATCTTGGAAGGAGTTGGACAACTGGCTGTAAAAAATTTTTAAAAAATTGCTAACTATTCCAAAACAGAAAAAATAGGATATATAGTATTTATTCCATATAAATGAAAAAACTTATTTTATCTTTAATTAAATAGTTATCATATTGGCATGAATAAAGTGAACTATAATTTATTACTAAGATATAAGATTTCACATAAAATATATGGGAAAAGAAACTGATATTTAACATAGTCTTCTATGAAATAGGCACTCACAAAAAAACTATAATAAAATTAAGACAAAAATATTAGCAGAATATATTCTTCTTCTTTAAAAAGTTTACAGTTATTCATTCTTATAGCTGAAGCTGTAATGCGAAGAATTCTATAGTATTTTTATTAGTGAAAAATAAAATACAGGTAAAGAAAACATGGATGTAGCCTGAAACATTTATATCATCTAAAAGCATATGGAAAGATTAAAAATATAATACAGTATTAGACAATTTTGTTATTTTATATAGTGAAACAACATAATCTTCAAATCTTCATTTCCTGTCGATGATATAAGCTTAAATTTAAATCTTTAGACTATATAATTAAAACTAAAAACACATATTAATGGTTTGTAGATCTATCGTAATTCGTAATTCAGTTTCGAATCATCATTTCAATTCAGCAATTCTAAAGGCTTCAGAAAATCAAGTTAATTTTATCTGATTTTTCTAAACAGATTCATACATATCTAATCAAGCCATTTGGTGGATTGAACTGACTTCAAATTAAATATCTAGCAGGTATAATCACATCATTTCCATTTATAGTATATTTGAATTGCATGCTTATGGCTCTTTGTAAGTATCTAGAAGTAATTTTGCCAATTAAATAATAAATTATAAACAGAATTTTACAACAGATCACTCCTATGTCTGAGTAAAATCAAATATTTATATATATATATATATATATATTTAAATACCCCTTGATTCCACGTGAATTGCAGAAACAGGAACCTTTGTAGGAGGAAATCTGAGTTGATAGGACATAGAATCCTTAAAAATTACACCCACAAAGTTTTGGGGACTACGAAATGTAGCCTCTTGCATTTCTTGCTCAGTTAGAAATTCTTCAGTAGTGATTCCTATAAAAGAAAAGTATTTCTTCTAATTATTTTCATCTCCATGTGCTATCCTATCTGTAAGTGTATCGTTTGTGACAGCATTTTTTTTTTTTTTTGTTCATATATAACATTCAGCCTAAACAGGGGTGTCAAACTCCAGCCCCAGTGGCCGGCCCGCAGGATTCTCAGATCTGCCAGTGGGGCCACCCTGCAAAGAACTGGCTCACGGTGCCTCTGCCAGCAAAAATGGAGCTAAGGACAGCCCTCTTGAGCTCCAATTTCACTGGCAGAGAGTTGCAGGAACCATTGCAGCCAAAAACAGCACTCGGGAGGCCATTTTCGCTGGCAGAGTGCTCATGCCACCACAGGTGCTGACACGAGTGATGTCGAGCTGGCCATGCCACCCTGCTACCCCTCAAGGTCAAATACAACCCTGATGTAGCCCTCAATGAAATAGAGTTTCACACCTCTGGCCTACAGTATATCTGAAGCTATTGATGTCAACTTAAATTTTTAAGTCTCAAAGTGTAGTATCTTTTAGAATTTAGATGAATAGAGTAACGCATATTTGCAAAATAAGAAGTTATTTTGAGAAGGATCAGTGTTAGACTGTAGAATCGAATTTGCTATGTAGCTAGTCCTTGACTTACAACAGTTTATTTAGTGACTGTTTGAAGTTAAAACAGCACTGAAAAAAGTGACTTATGAGGTTTTTTTTCACATTTATGACCATTGCAACATCTCCATGGTCATGTGATCAAAATCCAACAACTCATATTTATGACAGTTGCAGTGTCCTGAAGTCATGTGATCACCTTTTGCAACCATCTGACAAGCAAAGTCAATGGAGAAGCCAGTTTCACTTAACAACCATTTTACTAAACTTAACTGCAGTGATTCACTGAACTGTGGTAAGAAAAGTTGTAAAATGGGGCAAAATTCAATTAACAACTGTCTTGCTTAGCAACAGAAATTTGGGGCTCAATTGTGGTCATACATAGAGGACTACCTGCACTAAAAAGCATGGATTTCAACACACACTGCATTATAACAACATTCTTTCATCATGAGGAACAAAGATATAAGAACCATTCTCCTGACCAATGCCAAGATGAATGAAGCTTAGCTCTGTTGGATACATATCCAATAGTTCTGGTCCTTGCTGTTAGAGGACATTAATCGATTTTTTTTTCACATGGAACTTGCTGGACTCTAAGTAAAATATGGATCTGCAGCCTTTGAGCCTCTTTTCTATTATGATACGTTAGAATGGGGCTTTTATTTATTTTATATCTTCTTTCGGCTGTTCCCGTTAGGGGTCGTCACAGAGAATCATCTTTTTCTACCTAACTCTATCCTAGGCGTCCTCCACTCTCGCCCTAATTGACTTCATATCCTCTTTTAGCACATCCATATATCTCCTCTTTGGCCTTCCTCTTGACTTCTTGCCTGGCAGCTCCATCTCCAACATCCTTCTACCAATATGGCCACTATCCCTCCTCTGCACATGTCCAAACCATCTCAATCTGGCCTCTCTGACCTTGTCCCCAAAACAGCCAACCTGAGCTGTCCCTCTGATGTGCTCATTCCTAATCCTGTCTATCCTGGTCACTCCTAAAGAGAACCTCAACATCCTCATCTCTGCTACCTCCATCTCTGCCTTTTGTCTTTTCCTCACTGCTATTTATCACATTTGTATCCCAGTCCAATCACAAGAACTTCAATAATTCACAAAGAGTATAGGAAGATTGATTCATTTGGGACAGCAGTAAGAGGCATATTGCTAGAATAATAATTTCCTTTAGAGGAAAAACGAAAATAAACAAATGGGTGTTAATATAAAAGAATCATTATAAATATTTAATATGAAATAACAACATGCATGCCATTATATGGAAATAACATGTTTAATCTATTTTTCTAAATGCATCTTCCGAGCAAATACAAGAAAAAATATAAACATTTGGAAAAACAGAAGAGTTTGCTTTTAATACCTTCTGTAAAATATTCTGCAGACATTTTATGCATGATTTTTCTCGTCACATTGTTCACTGGTGTGTAGCCAACAACAAACTCAGAGATACTAGAGTGATCCACAGAATAAAGATCAAAATCAGGCACCTCATCATATTTCTTATTTGGATACATCATGCTCAATAATATTAGGCAGAATAAAAAGAAAAGTGGAAGCAGTATTTCCTGCACAAATAAAATCAACATATTAAATGGTTAACACAACCACTTACAGCTGTGTATAATACTCACTGAAACAGACAATCTTCTTCAAAATCTGTTCAACATTATTTCAGTATTTAAACATTACATATCTGGATATTTGTATAGCATTCACTAATCCTGCCTACTATTCTCCATGTGATGAGAAAAAAGCTTTCTCTGAATAACATAAATCTAGACTTTTTCAAAATCTAGAGCTGAAGATGGGAAAGGGTTAATTTTAATTGCAGGATAGGATTTGATTTAACTGGCATTTACTGGACACTAGTACAGAGGCTCACATATAGCATCTACACTCTGGCAACAACAAATTTTGATTGGCCAGTAGAGCAGACAAAGTTTGCTAAATTAGTATACTTATAAAATTAAAATAGAACATGAGGTCATCTAATGTTGAAAAGATGTACAAACTGCAGTTTGATACCCTGCTTATAGTCTTAGCATTCATATTTTCCCTGGCAAATATGAACTACATTTGATAGAACAGATCATTAATAATTACACAAGAATAATCACATCTGAAAACCTCACACATATAGCTATTTCAGTGTGGTCATAAGGCTAAGACTAATATAAATGTAACAGTTCAGCGTGCATTATTCAATCACAATTACATACTTGACACAAATGAATAACTGTCCCAGTGTCTAAGGGCAATATTGCTGAAAGAAGAGCTTAACTTTCATTTTTAAACATCTCTAACACAAAACTGGAGTTACAATCCATACCTTGTGAGCAACAATAATGGATATTCTTAATCTAATAAAACAAAATATTCTTTACACTCCGGTATATATTTCAGTATCTTAATCTGTTATTATTTTTTATTCTAACAGAAATGAAGAGAAAGCCCTTGGTCCACATGACCATCCAGTAGAATTCCATAACATACAGTATATATTGAGATTTTTCTCATATTGCTGGTGATATATAAAAATGTTTTTGAATGATATTTGAATGCTACTCTCTTTTTTTGTGTGTGAAGCTCATGTAAGTGTAATACTGAAGCCTGGAAAAGATCCTGTAGAAAGGTATAAGCCAATCCATGATTTCTTTAAATCTTGGTTGTAGAGTTCTGGCATTCAGAAACATAATATATTACCTACAGTAATTCATCCTGCACAATTTGGCTTCAGTAAACTTCAGATAATACTAGACTGCTGATTAATATTTTAAAAGTAAAATCAGAGGAACTAAATTGTGTAGTAGCTTCACTGGATGTAGAAAAAGCCTTTGATGAGGTACAGATTAAACTTTTAATGTATTTCTGAAATATTTGGAGCTGTATATTCTTATATGTTAAGGACATTTTGAGTCTTACTGATATAGTTCAATGTTCTTTATTTAAATTTCTCAAAATTACTCAAAGGTTTGGTAAATTATCAGGTTAATCCATTCAGTGGAACAAGTCATACAGTATCTAGTTTAAATTGGATCTGAGGTATCTGAGGAAATTTATAAAAACAGAGACCTGTCTGTTAATGGTCTTAAATACTGTACCTTTGAATCATTATTCCTACAGAATGTCCTCATTTTTAATTTAAAGATGTTTAGAATGGCCAGAATGCTAGCAAAGGTGATGGTTCTGAAATCTACAAAGGCTTTTCCAGCAGTTTCAGAAAAAGGCAAAAGTAAATTGACCCAGGTATGGTGATGAGGGGCTCCCGGCCATGGTGGGGTAGGGAAAGGGCCCAACCTCCTTCAGCTTTTCATGTAGCAGTAAGCCTGAAAGAGTGCTGAGACCTCCTGGTCCACGGGAGTTTCCACGAGCCAATGGTGCAGGGCCTCCCAGAGCTTCTCCCACCCCAAGGCATCCTCAGTGATCACTTAATGAGTTGCATGATCACTTAATGACCACAACTGAGAAAGTTGAGATTAAAGTCATTGAGCAAAGCATTCACATGGGCATCTCACTTAACAAGTGCTTCACTCAATGCCCAAGATTCCTGTTCCAACTGTAGTCATAAGTTGAAGATTGCCTGTAAAATCATTTAATGACATAGAAGCCTAAGAATAATTCTGATGTAACAATTTTAATAAATAAATCAATAAAAATGATTTATTTAGCTAGTTTATATTGCTGCCCATTAAACAAACAAGAGACTCTTGACAGCATAATTAAAACTGAAATATCTAAAACCATTATCATTAACTATTATTTAAAAATATTCAAAAGATTAATCTTTTAACTTTTTCAAACTTTAGAAAATTGCAAATCAACTGACCTGAACACTACTCTTTTTGGTTCTCCATTTAACTAAGCAATTCTTATAAAAAAGAGCTCTTGTTTGTCGCCACACTCCTTTTTGTCTTGAAACATCTGTAGACATTTTTGTATCTGAAAAGCAAAAAGAATTACATGCATCTTTTAAACGTATGCCCCCTCTTTAAGTCAATTGTTTTAACCAATATACTTAATTATGTTACTAATCAATATGTTACATGGATACATTTCTGTAATATATGTTTCACTATCTAAAAACAAATCCTATATAAACTATTATCTTTAAGTGATATCAAGTAGGTACAGGATGATAATCCATATGCTTCACAGATAAATTTTAGGAAGTTTGACCTACAGATATATTGCTGCTCTAAATACAGTACAACACTCCTCAACTTATTCATTTCAAAGTAACAGTGCTTAAAAAAGTAACTTACGACTGATCCTTGCACTTACAACTATTGCAGTATCCCCAGTCACATGACCAAAATTCAGGTGCTTGGCAACTGGAATTTATTTACAACAGTTGCAGCATCCTTGCAGTCATGTGATAGTTATTCACCTTACAGCTGTGGCAAAAAAGGATGTAGAGTCAGGCATGACTTAATTTCCAGTTCTACTTGTGACTAAGTCAAAGACTAATATCATCTTCTTAATTGCAAATAAAGTATTAGTTTAACATGTTCAGATAAAGCCTGGGATATATATGCTTGCTATTTCAGTTTCTATTATTAAATTTGAATTTGTCCAAATTCTAAACTATGATTAATATGACCAATTAACTCTTCAAAAAAAAAAAAAACACAATTACATGACTCACTGTTGTACTAATTTCCCAATTAATTTCCCATAATTCATAGCAAAAAAATTCTATTTTCTTTTAAACTATTATTCGTATGCATCTGCATTTTACTGACAATAATTTCATATCTGTTATTTGCAATAGCAATAATGCTAGATAAAATAAAATCTGGTACTTTTTCTCCCTTTTTTGCCATTGTGCAATTCAGCATGGGTGTGTGAACCAGTCAGTTTCAATTGACAGCATTGTAACATTAAACATAAAAGGGAATATTCAAATGTAAACTGTTGAAATCAGAATACTTCTATGTATAATAAAAATAGGGTTTACAAATTAAATACATTTTATTGCATTATTTTTCTGCAACTGATGCTGCTCAAATTATGTTCATATTTCCAAAGTCTTTAATATGAGTGCCTTTTTTAAAAGCAGTGTAAGAATGAGAAGTTACAGTGGTTTGTTTTTAGAAAGGAGACAGACTTGAATTGTGAACAAACAGCTCTTTTTATTAATCAGACAGACACTCCAGACC
>JAEANM010029030.1:0-10256 GCA_017656035.1 Myanophis thanlyinensis | reverse complement strand
TCCCTTTCTTTCTCTTTTTTTTTTTTGCCAGAAAGTTTGCTGAGTGGCATATTTTTCTTGTCTTTCCTGGGGGAGATTTTCCTTCTGAACTTCAGTTCATTTCCATCATAACTTTTTTCAGTAGAAAACCAAAAGGGGATTTAAGTGGATTTTAACATGGATGGAAAGTCAGATGTGCCTTTAATTAGGAGCACAGGACCACCCAGCAAGTTTTGGGCAAATCTGGAAATTGGAACCCTTTTTATAAGTAAATTCAAGTTAAGTCTGAGGTTTAAGTTGATTGCCCATGAAGCCAAAATAACAGGCCATGTCTTGTAGTGAATAAGTAGCAGAAATAATGACCATATACTTCCATGTTTGTTCTTTTTGCTGATAAGTTAAATAGCATGAATTCTGTAAGAGTCACATAAAAAAAGATTTTCACCATGTACAAACTTGTCTATTATAATTTGTACACTTTTAAAGATGGGAGTAAACCTCTGAGAACTTACATGTCAACTGTAATACTTGTGGCAGTGTTCACAGACATCAAATATTCTTGCACTGATAACAAGTGCAGTATTGTTAGCCAGACTAACCCAGAAGTATTTCTTTCATCCTGAGGTCCTTTCATTCTGTATTCTATCATCCTGCTGATAAGGAAGAATTTTACCACAATTTGAATGTGACTCATGTGTGTTGATGTCATTGGTAATCATAGGAAGTTTATTTATGAGGAATTTCAAAACCGCTTGATTGGTCCCATCATTTACACAAGTAGAATACAGTAAAATGCAATAAAGCATATGTGAAGGGTAGGCAATCCACAGTTGTAATCTAGTCTTTGGAGTAAATCCCACTGAATTCTCAAGGATTTTAAAATAAACATATATGAAACCAGACTATAATTATTTCATTTTATAAGTGCTGAGTGGAATCATTTTTGAAACTATTTTTAAAAACTTGCCAGAATACAGAATTTTTTTTTAGAGAATTGGGAAACTGTAGGAAATATAGGATGACAGAGGTTTTGCTTCCTAAGGGGCTGTTGCATACCATTAAAGCAAGGGAAACAAGCTGCTTACCAAAAATAGGGCTGAATCTTTTTCGACAACTGCAGATGTTTCCCAGATGAAAGTTGCTAAGTCAAACCATCAGCTCTTCACCTTCTTGTCAGATAGCAAGTTAATTTTCACAGCTAACCAGTAGAGCATGTTACTTGTTTTTTAGAAGATAGTCCATTATAATGAATTGGATATATCTCACATTGACAGGAACCGGGAAAACAGAAGTTTCTGTTTAATAACATATGTAAGGTTTTTGTCTGTTTACAAAACTGAGTGGGTGGGTTCAGCACCACATCAGGCTTTCCCTTAAATTTAATTCCTGTTTACAGATTGTAGATGCAGGGAAGAGAGAGAAAGAGACTTGATAGTTTATAGAGTCAAGAAGCTTAAGTGTTAAAAAACAAAGCCATTTTGAAATAGTTTTGTGTCTATAACTTGTGTTCAAAAAAATATTCCGTTAGAAATCTTTCTTCTTTCTTCTCGATTATCGAAGTTTGGAATACTCTTTGCTGGTCTCTTTTATTCATCATTTTGAATATCAAGACCTTGGGAGCTTCCTAATACTTTGCAGATGCATTCTAAGTGGGGGTGGTGGGGTGGTGAGGATTCAGTTCTTTTCATTTTAATTAGCTTCGGAGAAAAATGATTTATTAGACAAATGGAAAAAGACATTAGGCATTAACTTTATGTAATTGTGTCATGCTATTGGCATGATGGTATATTTTGTATATTAATTATTATAAATTATACCCTTTGGCAACATTGGATAATTCTTTCATTGCCTAACTTGATGTGGGTGGTTCAACAATCTGGTAAATGTATAGATTATATGATTCATTGGGAAAAATTAAATTTATTTTGGGGGATTTGATAAATTGTTCAATATATGAAATTAGGGTTTGTAGTCTGTACATGTGAATATATTAATATTTCAGATGATATATTTTATATGTAATATTTATATTATGTTCAATTACATTACACTGTTATATTCAGCAAAAGATAATTTAAAATGGTCTCTAGGCAATGATGTGTTGCAGCTGGCTCACACTACTTTGCAAGAATCAATTGTTACATTTTTCTGGAAGTTTGTAAGCCAACTGACAGCTTACAAATGAGATGAGCCTGGATGCCTAACATGCCAATCAACTGACTAGCAATATGGCATAACAGTGAAAACGGGATTGGCAGAGCAGTTCTTAAATTTTTAGCAGCAGACCACTGTAGATTTTCTTTTGATGATGTAAGAAACTTAAGAGCATTTATTAGAATTTGTCAAACAAAAACGAGAACAAGAATAAAAGAATAAAAATACAATGACAATATGTCAATGTTCTTGCCCAATACTATGCAATACTGGTACAATTATCTCTATTTGAAATAATATTGAAACTGCTGTACATAAATAGATTTATGGGTATATTTTATATGAAGGTTATTTTGACCATTTTTAAAGCATCTTGATTATATAATAATTGTAAGGGGTTTTTATTCTTTTTGTTTTTATTCTTTTTTGTGCTAAATTGTTTTAGCTGACTTTTCAAATGGGAACAAAATATTTTTTTAAAAATAACTTACTTTCTTATAGCTATAAATTAATGTGATTAAAATTGTTCAATTAGTATTCAATGGCTTTTTAAAGTAAAAATATATAGTGAGAGTCTTGTATATATTTTATACTAATTAATTTGTATACTAATCTAAATTATTTAAAGTTTCAAAAACAAGGCTAAAATTTAATACCAAATAAAATAAACTAAAAGGAAAAAAGAAAAGAAATAAAAACAGTAAATTAATGTGCAAAAAGAAAAGAAAGAAAAAAAGGAAAAGTAGAAAAGAAGGAAAAAAGATAGAAATAGCTTCTGATCTTTACAGCATTCATAATTGTAGATATACCTCTTTTTACAAAGTGACAACATTATACTATTTCTTTATTTCGTGCATGGCATATGTTTTCTATAATCTATTTTATCAAATTGTCAGATTCAATCTTTGGTTCATGTAAAAATCCCATGAGTGATTTCCCATTAGCAATAAACAGATATTTTCTTTTCTCTAATCAAATAGGTCAGTTTGGCCATCTCAGCAAATTTTATCTTCACCAACCATACCTCTGTTGCACGAATTGCTAAATATGGTCTTTGAAAGTCAACAAAAACATGATAGAACATAATCCACCAACCAATCAACTCAAAATTTCTCACCAGCTGGAAAAAGCAGTTTCCAAAATTAATTTCATTTATATTTAAAATATTTATTTAATTATTTTAAAGGTTTATATGGCCATCCATCTTGAACAACTCTGCATGGCTGATGAACTAAAACAATAAATAAAAATTCTTAATCATCTCCTTGTGATGTCCTATTGTCCCCCTTCCATACTACATACTATATACTTATACAATCCAGATATCACTAAAAAAACAGGTCTTAATGTGAAAGCCTAGGAGAGTGGGGGTTTGTCAGATTGCCAAGGAGTGTTATATAAGGTGGAGGCCACCATGGAAAAGGCATGCTTCCAAGTACCCACTAGATGGCAAAATTTCAGGGAAGGGATCTGGAGTGTGCCCATCCTATGTGATATAGTGGGAATTTGGAGATATTCCTAATGAGAGGGTCCCACAAATAGCCAGGCCCCATGCCATGTAGGGCTTTAAAAATAATAACCAGCTCCTTGAATTGTACCTGCAAGAAATCTGGCAGCTAGTGTGCTTATGCAATAAAAATGAAACACATGTGAATGTATGGTCATTCAATACTGTGTATATTGTTGCATTCTGGATCATTTGTAACTGCCGAGTAGTTTTCAAAGGCAGGCACAGAAAAAGCACATCCAGTAATCCATTCTGCAGTTGACTAAGGCATGAAGATATAATTAGCAGACAAGATAGATAGTTACAAAGACATTCTCTTTGCTACATTTGCAATTGTTACATTTGCATTTGTTCATTGTTCTGTCTCAGGTTGCACACACATACATGCAGATGGATCTATGACAATTTGCCACAGCCAATTCATATGGCCAACTCACCACAGTCAACTTGCCACAACCAATTCACTGTAGGACAACTTGCCACAGCCAACTCATTATGGGACAACTCGCTGTAGGATAAGAGTTGCACTAATGTCAAAGAAATGATGTAATGGAATCATTAAAGAAAACATGAAAAAGAATGAAATGTGAATGACAAAAAATAAACTATTTTTTAATTCATTTTAAATAATTAAATAATTAAATTGAATTGTTAAGTTGTTCCACGGCAAGTTGTCCTGTGGTCAGTTGACCATGGTGAGTTGTCCTACAGTGAGTTGGACATGGCAAAACGGACACAGCAAATTGGCTGTGGAGAATTGTCTCATTTCACATGACAGAATTGCCAAGAAACTGAGTTATTTATTACAGCAAAATGTCAGCAAAGAAATCAAAACTCCGAAGCAGGCAGGTACCTCAAAGAACATGTTTATTGGATACAGCATATCAGCATGGCCACTGAAAGCCAACTCTAAAGTTTCCTTCAGCCAGGTTTGATTCAGAGTTGACATTAAGCAGATAACAGTAGAGAGGACCTATTGCTTTAAGATCTGTGCAAAAAATACTTGCCTGAACCAGTTCACTTGAAGGTCAACAAGCAATAGATTAATCTAAATTCATTCCAGGAGTCAAAAAGTTAGGTAGTCAGCTGACCTAATAGTCAAGGGATCAAGAGCAAGGTAACTTAAATCAATAATCCTGATCTGGAATTATGAATAGTTGATTCCAGCAAGGACTGAAAGCAAGATAGTACATAAATATGTCTACAGGTAGTTGGCTACAATTACTCAGTCCACTTTGCGAGTAAGGAATATCACTGGATAGCGTTGCTCTGCTTGTCACTACGTGTACTGAGACAATGCCTATATTGACCAGCCTCCTCAGATGAATCATGGCTTGATTCCAGTCTCCTATAGAAGAATGTTTTAGTTCATAAAACAAAAGCATTGGGACTCAAAGTTTGCTTTATTTACAGCAAGAAACTTTTATTCTTCAAAGAAAAATAAACACTGATTTATATAAACCTTTTTGAGGTTCTGTCTAGTCTGATCAGGCTGGGAAAAACAATTATCTGTCATATTTGACCTGACTATCTACTGTCAATATTTCATGTTGGTTGGTGGTAACAGGAAAAATTAGAAACCTGTATTGAAAATAAGTCATTAGCAGGAGTTTTTCTAAGATACAACAAAAGTAGCAGTATAAATAGAGTGGTCTTGCCAACAGCACTAAAGAAAGGTGTGTGATAATTGTAATATTTCATCTGCATGAGGAATCTTGAAAGATGGGGAAGATCAATGGCATTTGCTCCCAACAAATTACTTAGTTGACATGGCAGTCACTTGTCATCGACGATGGTCTCCTGTAAGCTTGTATTTAGCAATTAAGAAGGTAGAAATGGCACCTCAGAGAGTTATCTTTCAGAGAATAATTTCCAAAGGTGTCAACAAGCACTGGGAAAAGAGAATGTTTATTAGAGATATGAATCAAGCTTATAAATAATTCAATAGTTACTTAGGATAATCACCTGTGTCTTCTACACACTAATCTTCCTATCTTTATCTCCTGATTCTTAAATCTTTGCCCTAATTCTTTCCATTCAGGAAAGCAGAAGTAATAATGTATAAGTTGACTGCAGAGTAGGCAAAAATTAATATTTTCTTCATTAATGAGACTCCCGAATTGTTGGGCTATAGTTTTGTTGGCTTTTTGCTATTATTTATGTCCTGAATTGTCCCATAATTAACTAGTTTCGAATATCAAGAACATTACAAATCGATAGACCATGTAACTTCATTTTACAAGTGGTCTCAATAATGTCTTGTGCATGAAATTAAAAACAGCATCTATAGTAAACTTTTAATAAAACTGTACTACTATCAACATTCTCCTGCCCCTATAGCAGTTTGGAAGCATGCAAATGAGAGTATATAAATAGGTGTCACTTTGGTAATAAAAGGTAATAACACTCCATGAACCCATATTGGCCACATGACCACAGAAATTACTTTGGACATTACTGGCTCAGTGGCCTGGAAACATAAATGAGCACTGCCCATTATCAGCAAGGACTAGCAGAGCAAAAGTTTCAGGAACACCTTTACTTTTACTTTTTGCTATCAACATTAATAAAGGACAGGTTATTTTAGTCAGGAAACAGCAAATAATTTGCTAAACTGTCCGATTGCTCAGAAAACCTCCAAGAACATCTGTTAGTCTAACAATACTATGTTATATAAACATTCAAAAACTATAAACAGATGCACCAAGGAACAAAAAGGTTATTAGGATTCATAGATATCTGTAGCAGAATTGGAGAGTGAGGGGGAAATGATGTGTGTCATTATACAATCATGAGGAAAGTACATATGAGACATTTGTATAATGATGTACACAACATCAATATTGTATCATCATGGCTTATTGTGGATACCACTGTCACAATTATCAACCACTATGCCACTAGCTTCAGTTCAATGAGATGTCATACTTTATTTTAACCATTTTAACATGCTGAAAATTCAACATATAAATGACAATTTTTTTTCCACACAAGAGAGGTTTAGATTTATTTACCTCATTCTCAGGATGTTTTATAAATTATTTTGAATTTCGCTTGCTGGTTTCTCATTTTTGATCTTGTTATTGCCAGTACTGTTGTTTCTCTTACATATCTTTCCATCTTCTGGCTTAATTTTAAAATGTTCAATAACTCCCACTCAATGACTTCCTTGGAGATTTCATTTGAAAAATGAAAAGTGAAGGAGGCTTTAGGTTGTTTCATTGATCATTGTTCAGTAAAGAAAAGGATATTCAAATCAGCCCTTGACCATTATGTAACATAATTACAAAATTGCTACACTCTACCTAAGATATTTTCACTAAATTCATTAATGGGGGAGGATTAATACATTATTACTGTTATTTTTGCTGTTGCAATACAATATACAAAGGTGATAATCTATAATAAATGAAGTATTCAATTTTCATTTGCAAGAAGATGGAATATAGAATTGCTACTACTATTGTTAAACATGACTTCATAGGTCAAAGAAGTAAATTTCCCAGACTCCACTTTCCATAAAAAATATTAGAGTAAGTTTAATATCTGCATATATTACTTGCAACAAATGAAGCTTATTTCTGAATAGTGAAGTATGGAACTTATGATAATAGGGAGCATGATAATAGAACTACCTCTTGAATTACTTCTCATTCATTTTGGCAAATGTCAAATTTGCTACAACAAACACCATAAGAAGCATCAACATGCCTGCATTCATTATCAACCATATTCAAATCATATGACCGTCTCTCCAATGTATAGTTCATGGACTTGCACCTTAACTATTCAGGTGCTACTATGCCTGAATAATGTGCAGAAATCCTGATTTCCAAACATTTCACTTTTGAAAGATACCAGAAGTACGTACATAAGTGCCCTCCCTGTCGACTATTTTTCCTGTGATTAATGTGTTACCATTTGCTTTAATCTCTTGCCATGTGTGGCAAAAAAGACAAATAATGTTTATGTTAGATTGTACCCCCTCCATGATTCCCAAACAACTGCTTTTATGCACCACAGGCAGCTTGCTTGAATCGTGCTTAATTACAGCATTGGACATCTGCTTTCAATCTCTAAGTCAGCAAACAAGGTCCTTCTTGTCCTGGTGCTTGCACAGTTGTCCCCTTTGTTTATTTATGGTTTGGTTTTTCAAATTACATGTAAACATGCACAGAGACAACAATGTTGTAATGTTTGAAGTCTGCCATACTGTAGTTAACAGATACAGAGAAATGCTTGTGGATCTTATTAATGTGGACATTCAGATTTGCCAGTAGAGACTTGTGGTCATAATCTAACCAGACAAACCCCCCACTGTTAGTGAAAATTAATCTTATTTATTATATCTGTAATTGCTTCACCTTTTCCTAGGGGATTGATCTACGATTTGCTCCCTTCTGTATTAATCATTTCTGGCTAATGAGTTCAAGCTTCAGCTGCTCTGTCAGCTGACTAAATGAAGATTCTTTTCAAATAGGTTCGTCTCTGTTCATTGTGAGCCTCAAAAGCAAGTTTCCTATATAATGTATAAATAGTTTCATTAAAATATATTTTAGATTAAATATATGATTATTAAAGTGCAAAAATACAGCTCTGGCTTGTATTACAATGCATGGGAAACTATGACTGGGATATTTACATGCACAAATGAACATTACAGATACTTTGGGATATGTAGCTGGCATAATTCTCATTAAGTGCATTGTAGTGTATTCTCCAAGATGAATCGGAGAACATATTGATGAGGTATCTCCCTATACAGTATATTGGGACAGGATTTCCAAAGAGATATCTTCAAAATGTGTGCTTCAGTAATTCCCTAAATCTCTCTAAGTGCTATATGCTAGAACTGGTAGTAAATTTTCTAAGCAGTTTAGAGAACTGGTTATTAAAAGAAATCTCCTTTTTTCCCACTTTACAGGATTAATCCACCTGGTCACTCCCACCAAGCCATGCCCACAGACCTGGTAATAAAAAAAATTGAATTCCAACCCTGGACTGAGCCACAGGCATCAGTAGAATTCTCCAGTCCCCATATTAATTCTCCCTGATTCCATCTTCTCAGTGGTGAAGGAGTTCAGGCTTCAACCACTACTACCAGTGGTGGGATTCAAATAATTTAACAACCAGTTCTCTGCCCTAATGACTAACTGAACCAGCAGTTCTCTGAACTGCTTAGAAAGTTAACAACTGGTTCTAGCAAATAGGTGTGAACTGGTTGAATCCCACTTCTGACTACTACCCATCTCCCAGCCTATGCTGCTGTAATTATGGACAGGTAAGAAAATGCGAATCTTCGTATTGGAGTTTATATATCTGTGTTTCTGAAACGTCAGCTAAGATATGCGGACTTCAACTTCCACAATTCCCTAACCAGTATGCTTTCAAAGTGCCACATTTGAAAAACATTGAGATAGAGCTTTCTGAGCTGAGTTTGGATCTAGGCCTTTTTGTTTTTCATCTCTATTTCTTTCTTTTCAATACCTCAAAGCTGACTCAGAACTTTCAGCATAGCTTTATTTAGACAATTTGTTATTATGTAACTATAATCAATAGTGGTGATAGACTAAATGGACAAAGATTGGAAAATTATAGTATGTCACTGTACGGAAGAAAAATAAATTATAATTTGGTAGCAATTTTTGAAATTATCTTGGGGCAAAACATTTTTAGGACACACACATGATTGTAATTACTATATTAAAGATTGGAGGCAATAAGTATTAATTTGGAATAGGATCAATATCACTGAAATTATGAGCCATCTTTAACTTTTCTTTCATTGATTTCCATTTAATTTAATTTATTTATTTCATTTAACCTTTGTCAAAAACACTTAAGCAAATATGAATTTAAAGTTTGACTTCAGTGTTGATGACAAACTAACTACAGGTGATTTATTACCAAAATAATTTAGAGTTCTATCCATATGTTATTTAACATATCCATATGTGTATGTAGGACAACACAACTGGATGTGTTATATAGTTATTCTAACACAGAACATTTGGTGAGTTCCACTAATAATAACATCTTGACCACATAACATTGATAGATCCTCAGTCTTCCAGATAGAGTTGTGTGGGAGCTGAGTCATGGCAACTAGATTTCTTTTTCTTTTTTTCTTTTCTACTTTGAACCATTTTTCTGCTTGTTGAAGTAGTTTCTTCAGTACCATATAATGTTCACTACTGTATACTGTTATGTGATATCTTTTCCTCAGCATATTTCCAATTTTTCTCTTTTCAGAGAACTTCAGAAAACTAAAGCTTCCATCACTAGAGTTAATACAAAGTAACTATATGATACTGGAAACAAATTTATAAATAATCAACCAGTTTGTAGTGCTTTACCTAGAACAGGGGTGGGCAAACTTTTTGATTCGCGGGCCACAATGGTTTCTAAAATGTGACAGAAGGGCCGGGCCAGAATAGGAGAATGGTGTGTTTGTGTGAACTGATATAAATTAAATATAAAAACCATTACATGCCGCGTAAATGCAATAAGGTGGTTGAGGAAGGTGGGGCGGTTCCAATCAGTGGAATATTCTGGATAAATCTGCTTTGTGGACTGTGTTCAGTAAGCTACTGCTAATGTGATCAATGAGTATTTT
>JAEANM010029029.1:0-10256 GCA_017656035.1 Myanophis thanlyinensis | reverse complement strand
GTAACTAGTTCGGCGGACCGGATTAAAAAGCCCAACGGGCCGGATGTGGCCCGCGGGCCGTAGTTTGCCCATGTCTGATCTAGAGTAATCTGGAACCAGGCTTTTTAAAAATCTTTCTAAATAAACAAACCAGGACCCTAAGCATCTGCAAGCATCAAATGGAATATTAGATCATCCCTACTCTTTGAATGAATAATCCCCATATCTAACGACATGGATAATTGCAATAAAATGAAATTTCTTTTGGAACACCAATGCAGTGTACTAATTGCCTACATTCACAGTGATTAAGGTTGCTTGTTCTAAGCAGGGAGAAGATGAGACAGAATGTTGATACCAAACTTCAAATGAGATTGGCTCACTACCTCCATGAGGTAATATCAAAACTGGAAGATGGGCCTGGATAGAAAGCTATGGTGCTTCAGCTGGCATGTTGCAAAAAATAAGTTTGATGGTCCCGGCTACGATGGCTTGATTATATATCATATCAAACAAAGGTAGTGTTAATGAAACTTTTGAATTTCCTATAGAGAAAGTGACCCAGATGACTTTAAAATCATGACAAGGCAATGAAAACAATTTTCACAAATTATGTTGTACTATATGAAATAAGATATGCATTCTGACAATGGAGACAGAGAACATCTATCATCACCAGAGATTTTATGATTGGGAAAGTTTACAAATATATTAAAATAATAAAAACATTGTCTGTGGCACTGACTCAATATAGAGAATATGAGAACAGAAACTCCTACAGGTAAGAGAAACAAAAGAAATCTGATCTTAGTTCTGAGGAGAAGTAACATGGGTGAGTGAAATTGGGTCCTTCAGGATAGTTAGTTGACTATCTCCATACAGGATTACTTTACAAATAACTCAATGCAGCTAACATACCTAATACTCCTTCCTCCTGCTATTTTCTCCACAGCAACAACCCTCTGAGGTAAGTTTGGTTGAGAGAATGACTGGACCAAGGTTATTCAGTCATCTTTTATATCTAAGGCAGAATTCACAATCTCCTGGTTTCCAGTCCAGTGCCTTAACCATTAAACCAAACTATATCTCTGGTGATGGAATCAAGCTACTAAGGTGAAAATGAACAAAGGAGAGAAAACTGTAAGCTATTTTCTTAATTGGTAGCTTCTTGACCTTAGAAGATTTTGAAGGTCTCGGAGTTAATAAAAGCTGGGCATTTCAGCAAATATATTTGGAGTCAGTTCTAGGAAATTATGAAGTTATGAAGGGACATAATAGATTCACAATAGGTTCACTATTGTGGGATATCTAATCAAGTTGTATATTACAATATTTTTTAAAAAAATAACTGCAGTCATTGTCATTTTCTATTTTTACCTTTGGGTAATGCTGTATCTTGGACAGGATACTTTTCTATCTGTTCGGACAAAAACAAAGCATATTTTTATACAATTATTTTAGATACATTTTGAAACACCAATTATTTTGACTTATTAAGTTCTTTGTTCTGCTGAATTTGTAACCTTGCAAGCCAAATACAGTCTCCCAGCTGTTCACTGAGCTTGCCAAGTATTCAACAATTCAAGTACAGTATTTATCCAGGCCCCAGCAGGAATAAGAAATCAATGAAGATTTCTCAAGCCCCTTATCTGAAATTATGAAAAACTTGAGATGTGTCTGCTGGTAAAGATGTTCTCACACCAAATCCTCCTTCCATAATTTGATTCAGAATATTTCACTGAATGATTTCCAACACTTTCGTCCCTATAAGATTTTGAAGCAAATACTTTTAAAGGAAATAATCCTTGAGGACCAACTTCATTAAGAATTCATGACACTGGTGCAAATAATAAAACCACTACAGGGGTTCTCAAATAAATCTTGGATAAGGACTCCAATTGCATCTCACGCCATTGAGTTTTCTGGTTACAACTCTTTTTTGATCCACAAACCAATGGAAAGGGAATTCTCATTTGCCATCTCTGAATCAACAGAACAATCTAAATATAAATCACTGATTAGTAATTTCTCTTCCTGATTACAGAGATTAACACATACTAACTATTGTTTCGAGTTGTTGTTGTTACCATTTCAAATAGTTTAATCAAAAATAGTTGGTTATTGCATAAAAGGAGAGTGCACTAGCTCATTCATTTTTTATAGAGACATTTGTAACTGGATGAAATAGGTGTTAACTTCCCCTTACAACACATTGTCACATTATTAAAAAGCAGTCAGAATTCTATAGTTTTTAGAAGTCTAAAACTCAGAAGTAAATTAACTAAATATTCTCTTCCACAGTACTCTATGCCATAAAGAGATGCTATTTGTGTGGCAAGCTAATTAACTATTTGGGAAGATCACAAAGGAAATGAGATTGGGTGGTCATGTCCCGAGACTTATTTCAGAGCCTGTATCTTGTCACATCTTAATTACTGAACTTTTCTGTGAATATGAAATACTATGTACAATAATAGCAACCAACAAGTAAAATAAGTAAATTAATGACCTAGTAGAAGTAATGTTTCCTTTGAATCAGTTTCAACTTCTGATAGCTTAATGGATGTAGTTTTATTTGCAACATAAAAAATGTTGCCAATGCCTTCTGATAGGATGTTTTGTTCAACTTCCCATTTAGTCCACAATCCTTGCATTTGTAATCCACATCCAAATGTTAACCAGCTCTCACTCTGCTTATCTTTCTTAGTCAAGGTCAGTTAGGTAGAATCACTTAGGTGGGCACTTCAACACATTCACAAAACTACAGAACTTACATTTTCTGAGGATAAAGTGCTAGGGTCAGTGTCTTCTACTGGTTCTTTAGTTGCTTGATCTGTTGAAAACAAGCCAAAAAGGGGCTTATGTTTACAGTCATCAACATTTTAGAGATCTGTACTTAATTGCTTAATAATTACATAGTTTTCTGTAAATCCAACAACTGGTTCACATCCTGGTTTATACTAATTGGGTGAACAATTCTAAAGAAAATAGCTTGCTCTTGTATGTTCTTGCATAGGTTCATGATAGATAGATGATCATGTGTCAGTTCAAATATAACAACATTGCTCAACAAACAATAGTCTAAAAAGCCATATTAAATAAAACACAGGAAAATTTTTGTTATAGTTTTTTTATTACACAAATGGTTTTAATTTACATTGACCTTTATATTTGAATATATAAAAATAAGCATAAAACATCTTGAAACCATTTAAGTTGTTCATTGTTTCAGTCATACTATGTATTTCAGTTTTCAGCAAGTTCTATAAAAAGGGAGTCAATTATCCTACATTAAATACTGGATTATCCTGCTAAAAAAGTTCAAATTGTAATATCTACTGTTTTCCACTTTAAAGCTTTCTTAATCAAAAGCTCTCCTGGAGACTGGTAGAATTTTTTTTTTCTGCTGAAGGATATAAAATTGAATTCATAAAAGTTACAGCATAAGGCAACCTTTTATAACAATTTTGCTACACTTCAGAGGGATGCTGCAGGGCTTAATTTATTTAGTTAGCACTTGAGTGAATGATTCATCAGACTTTTGAGAGTATGAGGCGCTCCAAAAAGACTTTTTTTTAAAAGCCCTTAATATAAAGCCCAAAATACGAAGAAGGAGAACATTGAGACTCTTTCAAAATCGAATCCGGGTGCCTCTGTCAGGATAGTACGCGGTGGGTAATTTCAAGGAAGAGAATATCAAGTGAGGGGACAAAGACTTTCATCTAAGAAGAACGCTGCCTTTGCCAAAAACAGCAAAGTAGCAATGCAAATATGAATTCATATTATTAATACGAGAGGCAGAGAGCTGCTCGCCTTTGGCAGAATCCCGCCAAGGAAGAGCAGTTCCTCAGAGTTGATGGGAGGATCAGTGTCCACCCAGGGAATCCGCCCCCCCTTTCCCCTCCCCCCGTCGCACTGCAAAGGCCACTCCAGGGTCCCGCCTCCCACGCTCTGCCCGGCCCTCCTTCCGGTGCCCGCGGTCCCCGTCCGCAAAGGGCGCGCAGCCCACCGCTGTCGTGCCTCAGCATCGAGGCGCGGGCGCCCGTTGCCGAAGACTTAGGCGACGCGGGTTTTTACCTTCGGGCAGAGTGATGGCGGGAGAAGCCATTGGGGGCGAGGAGGTCGGTCAAGCCGCGGCGAGCTGGAGGGACTTTGGCACCTGCGATCGGCCCGCCGTTTCCCTCTCGGACCCTGCCGCTTCTCCTCCTACTTCCTAGTTAGCTATCGCTGGACGCTTCTGCGCTTCCCCCTCCTGTAGGATGAGAGGAACCTTGGATGGGAGCGGAAGCTGCAGGTAAAGCCCGAACTAGCAAGGGAAGAAGCCTGTGCGGGGCGGGGGAGAGACGCTTTCCCCACCCCCCAAAGCCACGGCGGTCTGCCTAAGCGTGTTTTCTTCCAAGCTTTTCCCAGCTCCATGGGCGACTTCTCAAAAAAAACCTGTGTGGCCCCTAAAAAAATGTCTTATAGCATCCGTTTTCCTAGGCAAATTGGAGTATCTTAATTGACTTGTAGATTCTCCACTTGGAAGAGTAAAATTCAGGATTAGAAGTAGCCACCGAAAACAGTCCATCCTTTTGATAAAGTACAGGTTGTCCTTGACTTACAATTCGTTTAATGACCAGTCAGTTACAATGGCACTGAGAAAAGTGACTTATGACCATTTGTCACACTTATGATGGATGCAGCAACCCCCATGGTCACCTGATTTATATTCAGATCTTGACAACCGACTCACATTTATGATGGTTGCAATGTCCGAGAGTCATGTGATCCTCTTTTGCGACCTTCGGACAAGCCAAGCTTAACCGTGTTACTAATTTAAAAACTGCCTTGATTCACTTAACAAATGTGAGGAAAGTTGTAAAATGGGGCAAAACTCATTTAATAAATTTCTTACTTAGCAACATAAATTTTGGGCTCAGTTGTGGTCATATATTGAGGACTACCTGTATATGAAGCATCATTATTAATAACCTCTAACCCTGGATAAAGTTATAAAGTGTTTTTGTTTAGCCTGCAGTCCGAAATATATCTGTGACTAAGCTCTCATTGATCTGGCTGAGTTGAGGTCTCAATAGGCATAGGACTGTGAGGTAAGAAATGTAAGAACCTTTCAAAAATAAACTTTTTAAGAGCATACTTAGAACTTGAGATTGAAATACCTGCCTACAGGGCTTGTAATTTTAAATATTTCTGCTTACACCATTTTTCCCCAAAGTATTTTATAGCATTCTCATATCAGTTTTCTCAAAACGTTGATTTCATATAGATGATTAATAATTCTGAAGATTATTTTATCAGTATCAAATAAAGTATGTAATAAATTGTGCAATCAAATGGTCATTAATACAAGCCTGATAATTTGCAGCCATTAAGTTTTCTGAACTAAAATGTTTTCTTCTCATCCTTGAGCTCTTCCAGCATAAATTTGCTATCTCCATTGCTAGAAAACTTGCAGATAATATTTCAAGTCACTGCAAAATAAAGGTTGGCACAGTCTTTTATATATACATCCTGGAGCTGCACTTGTTACAAGAGAAAATGTCATTTCAGCTAAGGACTTAAGGCTGTCTCGATTATGGGAGACCAATATGAAAATGTCATGAGAACATAGCTGAAAAAAGATGTTTCCAATGAATTATTTATGCCATGATTACATGCAAGTGAAGAAAGGCCATACAATTCTTTCTGAAACTTGCTTCTCAAGTTTATCACATTGTGCTAGTAACATTTCCAAGGTCTTGTCTGGTAAAAATGTTTCTGTCTTTGTTCTCCAATCAGGATTTAAACTACCAGTAGGTTACATGCTGAAACATATCTGGGATAGTGTGATCAGAAGACAAAAAGTAAAATATGATGCATTATTTCATATAAGTTTACATACTGAAGATTAATTCATATCGTAACTTCCCAAGAGACCCAGACAAAGATTAAAAAAAAACTAGAAGTCAGTATCTGGAAAGCTTTTCTGTGATAAAGCAATATTCAATAACTGGAACACTTCCTATTTCGTATTGTACTATTACTGTATGCAAAATAATTTTCAAATCAAACCAGTAAGCATTAGACACTCGGTCAATTGAAATATAGAAACAGCAACAACAACTAGAAAAATGAATGAAAACCACATTGTTTAGAGGCCTTTATGACCAGACTATTTTTATGATTCTTGTTCTGCATATTTTATCGCACACACCAGTATCATATATCATTTGCAAAAATCTAAATGACCATATGATGGCACTAACCACTGCAGATTTATTTATCTTTTTGATATACTTGGCTCATGGATATATGAACCACATATGTACCCTGGACCACATTGACTTATGACACCACCTCCTGCAGATAAGAAGCTTTGCATTTTTAGAATGATTCAAAAGGAGAGCTGGCACTGGCTTTGGTGTCCTAGACCAGTGCCTACTCAACCATAGCCTGAAGCCAGCACAGCTCTTTGTTATTAGCTAATAATTGTCTGGATTTTTGCAGTGATAGTTCTATTGAAATATTTATGGAGATGCAATAAGCTTTGAACACAACACTTAGTTTTCTTGAATATTCTGCTGCTTGTGTTAGTCTTCTTGGCTGGCTGGAATAGGACTCCTAGGTTATCCTGGAGTTGAGATTGTGGCTAAACTCAGATCCCATACTGGCAAAAGCAAGATAATTTTCCTCAACAATAAATTAGTATAATACTTTGGACTCATTGATTTCATTGGGTTCTCTTTATCTAATTTTAGAATTTGTAGAGAATAACATTTAAAGTCATATTTATATAGAAATATTGAAAATTCATAAGGGTTCACATATTTTAAGTATCACTATGCATACATACAAAATGTGCACACTATCCACTTTAGAAACTGTAGGCAGTTAACAATAAAAATAAACACTATCAAATGAGCAAATCCTAATCCCAGTTTTTTTAAAAAATCATACCAATACTATAAATAAAAACATGTTTAAAAAACTTCAAAAAGCATCCTATAACCAGCATGATTTTCCACATTGTCTGCAGAACAATTTGGTCTTAATGACTGAGCAAGGCCAGCAGATTGGGGTCCACACAAATCCCAGGTAGTCAGCTGCTCCACAAATTTGGAAGCTGCCATTGATGTTTCCCTTAAGGCCACCAATCCCCTTCATCCCATGATTCTTAGTATCTCCTCTCTGGGTGAAAACACAAAATGGAAGAATTGATTTCTTGACTAATTGTGGAAAAATTGGTCCTGAAGATATACAGCCAAGCCAATACTAATTTGGCCTTTACAGGATTTTACAGATTAACATTGCCATTTAAATTTGACCTGGAAACCTACTTATAACCAGTATTGCTACCATAGTATTGAAGTTACACTGGTAAACCTACCCCATTAGCAACTAAGCTTCGGCATGTTGGACTAGTTTCAGTTTTCATTGTCTTCAAAAGCAGTCTAATAGAGTGCATTGCATTAGTCTAATTGCATGCTGAAGATTTTATACATTATTGGCAAAAGGATATCTAAGGCAGAAAAACTTGCAGCTGCCATACCAACTATTCATTCAGGACACTACGCATAATATCCTCCTTTTTTCGGTATGCAGCCATTTCTCTTGGTTGGTAACACAACCCTAATTCTGATTTCTCCATTAGACATGTCCCAGATTAGTGTTCCATAGGATTGTAACCTAAATGAACTTGTTCAAAAAACATTTATGGCAATTATTACACAATGTAGTCTTCATGAGATAATTGTTTCTGCTCCTGTTTTTATCTATTTAATGAATACTAAGCCAAAGGAACAAGTAAGTTATGGATTTCTTTATTATAAATGCCATGTCTTTTATCTTTTTTTATAATAGCTGCAAATGGAAATGTTTTAATCATTTCTCTGTTTCATGCACTTTCTAAGTCATGAAGGTGCTCATTGATCTTTATAATTTCTTTTTTTAAGAGAGTCATATTATTTCTTCATTTAATTCATTTACAGTGGTAATCTGAATATCTGAGCACTGGAAAACAATAATAATATAATATAAAACCCCAGAAAGTCAAGCAATCTTATGAATAGCAGTTCCCACTTCAGGGTTGACAGTCACTTTTCATTATGGTTTGGAGATACCACTTTTCCATCTGCAAAATTATATGATCTGTCCAGGACAGAATTTATCTCTAGATCAGGGATCCCCAACCCCTGGTTCGTGGACCGGCACCAGTCCATGGAGTTCCAGAAACCAGGCCTTGCAAACAAGTAAAGCCCCATCCACAGGACGCAGGCAGCACACGAAACCACATCCCCTCTGATCCATGGGAAACCTCTCTACATGGAACTGTCCATTGTGCCCAAAAGGTTGTGAGCCGCTGCTCTAGATTACTATGGAGCAGCAATCCTATATACCAGTATATTTGCTGGAGAATACGCAGCCCACTGAACAGACAGTTTTTCAATAAATAATAAGCTCTTATTAAAAGGGCTATGTATACAGTCTCCAGAATCTTAAAGGTGAATTATAAAATCAGAAAAAGTTATAGATCTGTTTTAGAATTTTGAAATAAAAAGGATGTTGGTTTTACCTGATATGGTCCTTCTCATTGTTAGGAGCAGAGAATCCAATGGGTAGGAAATGAATAATATCATCAATTTCAATAAAAATTATGCTTAGATTTTCAATGTATAATGCCAAGCCCTCTGTATCAGCAAATAAGACAGTGCCCTCTAGTGATTCTCAATCCAATAATACTGGAAATAAAGGAAATTATAGTTTTGGGCTTAAAAATAAAAATGCCTTTTAAGATTTACTGTTTCAGATTAATTTTTAAAAATAAAATTAAGCATTCTTTGTAATTAGCCATTATTGGAAGAGTAAGATGTAGAATTTTAAATGTCAGGTTTGAAGGAGGACACTGTTATGTAGTTCAACAGTAGACACAGATGTAGCTCTGCAGTCCCAATCTGGTAGCACAGAGTCTAAAACAATGGGGGCATTGGAAATCCATTTTTGTAGTAATTGTGGATGTTATTCTGTGATGCTGCTCAGTTTTCTATCAGTTTTAAGTGTCTTCAACATTGGTAGACACTTCATGGCATGGGGCTTGCCAGTATATTTTTCTGGAGCTGCAGCTTCTAGCTCATTTGGATGTTAAAATGGCAAATGGGTTACATTCAAATCATGTATGTAATGCTTGCATGGTCAGCCTTGAGGTGTCTACCCAGACTCCAATGCACTATAAGAGCAACTGGTGAGGCATACAGCGGTCATCCATTCTGATGACATTTCCCATCCATCTCACCTAAGTTCTGATAATCAGGCACTCAATGTTGATGGACTCTGTATGATCCAAAATCTCTAGGTTGGAACACGATCAGACCAACAATGCCAAGGATAGAAAGGAGAGAGCACATGTGAAATTTCTCCAGTTGACTGATGTGCCTTCAATACAGAGTCCAGCAATCACATTCCAATAGGAGGGATGACCATAGCTCTGTAGAATTTAACTTTGTGGAATATTGATGTTTTGTTGATTGAGCATTGTAGTACACAGCTACTTGTGTGCCTTGCTGGCTTTCCTAATCTGAGAATCAATTTTTTTGTCCAAAGACCCATCCATTGAGATGATGCTTCCCAAGTATATGAAGCTATTTATACATTTATCAGTTAAGTGTTGTCAACAGTCATCAGCTTCTAACCAATGACAACATAAGAATTTTCTTCTAATAAAGCATGAGACTAGTTCTGCTGGATCAAGCCAAAGCCTATCTACGATCCCCAGTTGTCTCTTTCTGCATCTTTCCAGTTTTTACTGTGGCTTTCAAATGTGAAGCCAAAACTACAATAGATAGTATATAGCAGTCACAGAGGTATATGTTTGTCTAAGACAGGGGTGCCAAATTCAAGGCCCGGGGGCCAGATCTGGCCCATGGGGTGATTAGATCTGGCCCTCAGGGCTGCCCTGGAAACAGCGAAAGACCAGCCTGTGGTGCCTCTACCAGTGAAAACGGATCTGTGTCCGGCCTTCCCAAGCTCTGTTTACCCTGGCAGAGGGTTCCAGGAGGCTGTCGCAGCCAAAAATGGAGCTTGGGAGTCCGTTTTCTCTGGCACAGTGCTTGGGCCGCCACAGGCGCCCCTGACACCATTGATGTTGAGCTGACCATGCCCCCCCACCCGCCCCAAGTTCAACCACAACCCAGATGCAGCCCTCAATGAAATCGAATTTGACACTGAAAGGTAAAGAAGATAAAGAGTATTATAAGGTTTGGAATTTATTATATTATTGGATGAAGAAATAAGAAATATAA
>JAEANM010029028.1:0-10256 GCA_017656035.1 Myanophis thanlyinensis | reverse complement strand
TCATTCATTCCAATTATTCATTCATTAATTCACTCATTTGTTCTAGTCCCCTGAATGAGTGATAGTTTTGTCCTGGATACCCAGCAGAACTGGGAGTTTATAAACTTGATGTCCTATAAATATTTTATTTTCCTGTTTTCTGCTCCCACCGGCTTATATATTTCCTTTTTCCTTTGCGTTTGATGGAACAAAACATCTTCCTGTTTTAGATATATTGCTAATAATCTGGCCATCCTGAAATCTAGAGAAACTCAGATTGTTTTTTTGTTTTTATGACCTTCAGTCATAATAAACAATTAAAAATGCACATAAAAGGAAACTAAGATGTGCCTACCAAGTAGGATCTCATCTGAATGTCTTTAAGTTAAAAAAATATATAGCAAGTTTCTCAGTTTGAGACCCTTTAAGCTTAACGCCCAGAGAAGATACTCCTGCGTTTCCCCAATTATTTCTGTCAGTCAGAACTGCATGGTAATAAGAAACATAAGCTTCAAAGACACTAGTTCCTGGGGAATGCAGGGTCCTTTTTCACAGCCTTCTCTGGCAGACTCTCCTGAGCCTAAGTCAGCAGGAAGTTTACTGGGAATCCAGCTGCAGAATAACTGACTCACCGCTGTCCTTCATTCGAGAACAGCTATTGAAAGAATCTATTTCCTCCTTCCCTTGTTTCAGGATTCTTTCCCTGAATTATCTGACTCTTATGCATTGCATTGCTCCCATTGTTCAAAAAAAAAAAAAAAAAAAAAAAAAACAGAAGGAGAGCAAAAAAGAGGTTATGATAGAGATTCCTCCTTCACCAGTTTTGCTTCTGTTATTTTGCAAAGTTCTACGTAGTTTGTTTTAATGATTTATAGATCTGCCCGTCTTACAGTAACGACTCTGGCCAGCACAGGAAGATCAAAACCATTATAACAGTAAGAACTCATGATGTTCTGGTTAAACAATAAGCCCTAAAACCAAACCATGTCACCAAAAGAGCTCACGAACTGCCTGGCTCAAAAGCTTATTTCAGGAACCAGATGTTCAGGCCCGTACAGGGGTTGAAGAGATGCTCTTGGAAGGAGCTGTTCCACAAAACATCAAAATAGGCACAGCGTGATGCCCATGTTTAAGGCAACAGATCTGGAGTGCGCCTTCACTGCTAGATCTGGCAGGGCAGACAGAAACAATGGGGAACATGTGGTCTTGCAAAGAGATGGTCCTGTACCATGTAGGTGGTTACATAGGTGGGAACCAGTATCTTGAAATGGATTTGGCAGCTATCGCTATATGATCGTATGGAGAAACCTCCAAAGCTGCTCATACCACCATTCTGGACCAGTTGCAACATGCATCTCTCTACATGCAGTGGTTCTCAAATCTTTTCTTTTCACCACAGATCGTCTTTAAATACCTTTTGTGGCCATGGACCCCCAAGATTTAAGTCAAGATTTCTTCAAGCCTTTTGTGGACTTTGTGGATGACGTTGCAACTCTGCTTCCCCCACCCCCCAGAGGTCTGTGGACCACAAGTTGAGAACCACTGATCTACTGTCTATCCGTCCGTCCGTCCATCCATCCATCCATCCATCTATCAACATCCATCCATCCCATTTATTGGCTGCCCATTTTACCCCAACTGTGCAGCATCCAAACACTCTTCAAGGGCAGCCCCCATGTTGAGCGTAGTAGAGTAATCCTAACAATAGGTGACTAAGGCATGAGTCACCATGAGCAGAGTTAGCTCGGTGGAATAACCATCGATTTCAATGCAAGTTCATTAGGATGAAAAGAAAAAAAGCAGGATAAAATCCTAATGTTTTCCAATAGCTGATGCCCTCAACCAGTGTTTTTCAAACTTGCCAACTTTAACACGTGTCGATTTCAGTTCCCAGAATTACCCATCTGGCATGTTGAAGTCGAAGTCCACACATGTTAAAGTTGCCAGGTTTGAAAAACTCTGCTGTAAACTATCCATGATTAAAGAATTTGATCCATTTTTAGCTGAAACTTCAGAAGAAAGATACAGGTAACCTTTGAGTTGCAACCTTAACAGAGCCTGCCCATTAACAGTTATAAAAGTCAGAACAGTCTAAAAACAGATTGGTCAAGTGACCAACCCAATTTTAAGATGGTAGTTGCAGTGGTAGATAACCAAATGTGGTGGTAACCACTATTCACTATGGCACAGTTTTGCCAAAAAGTAGAAGTAAATTACTGCAAACAGCTGTAAATGTAGCCATATTGCTGGGCACCTCAAGTGCAGTCCTGTGACCCAGGGTGACTGTCAGACCTTCAGATCTGGGTCATAAGTCTTCTTTTTTCAGGTAGCTTGTAACTTTGAATGGTCACTAAGCAGCTGACCGTAAGTCGAGGACTACGTGAATACAATTCTGAAGAGCACAAGCCTCTTACGGATGATGTAAATAATATTCCCATTCCTCTTTTTTTCTTTTTAATTGCTTTGTCTCCTCTAGTTTTCCATGGCAGCACTTCAATGTTGTGCGGCTCTTTGGGGGCATCTCTTTCCTGCTAATGAAAAGGGAATTAATTGTGTGTGTAGTATAGCAATTTATGTTGCCACAGCTATACACTTCCCATTCGTTGGGAACAAGAAGAAACATTTGTTTTTCCCAAAGGATTCATGGTTTATATTCTAACTTTCTAGGAATGCTTCCCCCACTTCCTCTCTTTGTCTCTTTCTTGCACACATGTGTTTTATGTACTGTAGGCATTGAAAAGAAACATAGCAGATTAATAGAATAACAAAGTTGGATTAGAATAGAATAGAATAGAATAGAATAGAATAGGTTTATTGGCCAAGTGTGATTGGACACACAAGGAATTTGTCTTTGGTGCAGATGCTCTCATTGTACATAAAAAGAAAAAATACATTCATCAAGAATCATAAGAGACAACACTTAATGATAGTCATAGGGTACAAATAAGCAATCAAATCAGACTAGGAGACAATATAAATTGTAAGCATACAAGCAACAAAGTTATAGTCATAGTGGGAGGGGATGAGTGATGGAACGATCAGAAGAATAATAGTAATGCAGACTTAGTAAATAGTTCGACAGTGTGGAGGGAATTATTTGTTTAGCAGAGTGATGGCGTTCAGGGAAAAACTGTCCTTGTGTCTAGTTGTTCTGGTGTGCAGTGCTCTATTGAGTCATTTTGAGGGTAGGAGTTGAAACAATTTATGTCCAGGATGTGAGTGGTCTGTAAATATTTTCCCAGCCCTTTTGGAAGGAACCTTGGAGAAAGTCAGTGACATTGGAATACTTGTCTGGAAGTCACAAATGAGACCTCATCCTTCTATCATTCTGTGATGGCCATCATCTTAGGAGATAAATGCACCTCTGGAACGCTAGAGGATTTCCTTTGGTGAAGATCAAGCATAACTCCAATATCACAAAAGATTCTCTTCATCATTAGGCCTTTCTATCATGGCTATTTAAAATCCCAGTTTTGCCAAATGATTCCTACATAACAAACATTTTAATCCCACCATTCAGAATTTCGTTGTATTGCTTTGCTGCATTAAACGACCTACCTTCGTATTTTAAATATCTACATTTGAAAATGTTTGCGTTGACCCACAGTGTTATAAAGGAGAAATGCCTTTCAGGAATGATGAAATAATTTCTACCCCAATGATTGACAGTCTCATTGACTTTCTCCAGCTGTCTTTAGTCCAACCCCCCACCCCCCCCCCACCCCCCACCCCCCGCTTTAGTAGGAAACAGAGAAGCTGTTGGCTTCTTTGGCAGTTTCTTGATTGGGGTATTATTTTGCGTAGTTCCCCAAAAGGCTAGGGAATTTCTAGAAGCCTGGCACTCTGACAGATCAGCCATCAAGAGACACAGAGTCTTAGCAATCCCGCAGTTTTCACCTAATTAAAAGTAAAAGTTTTCTCCCTTCCCCTAAACCAGGGGTGAGCAATTACAGCTCCTTCATGACTCGTGGACTTCAACTCCCAGAATTCCTGAGCCAGCCATGCTGGTTGTCTTGCCTCCATGCTGGCTCAGGAATTCTGGGAGTTGAAGTCCACGAATCATGAAGGAGCCATAATTGCCCACCCCTGCCCTAAACAATCAGTCATCCGGTTGTGTGGTAACTTAACTTCACTCCTCCTCTCTCCAACCACCTGTGGGAATGACCTTGGTTCCCAGGAGAAAATATTTTTTGGCTACTCTCTATTCTCCACTCTATTCCCTCAGCTCCAGTTTGGCAACACTGAAGTCTCAAAATGGCCTTGGTCAGGTCAGCTTCAGGATTGACAGTTGGGCTCAATTATGGTCATAAGTCAAGAACTACCTATATTTAAACTGCTTTCCAATCTGATTCTTCAAGATTTTCCCCCCTTTGCATACACATGTTTTAAAATGGAATTTTTCCCCCCTCCTGAGCCCATTAAGCTTATCCTGCTTGTTTATATTTTGAGAAGAAAAGGAACTTCTCATTCTGTCCTTCCTTTCTTCTTTTTTTCTGTTCAGTAGGTTTTAAACCAAAGTATTTTCTTTTGACGAACTAATGAATTGAAGATCTTTTATTCTTTAAGTTCTTAAAGTTGATGCGTTCCGCTGGCTGATGATAACGCTGCTGCTTTTAACAGCCGAGTTTTTATTTTTATAAAATGATCTCTGATTATTTCATAAACATAACTCCGTAACTCTTTTAAAGTGTCCCAGAGAAAGCAGCTCAGTTTAGTTATACAGCATCACTGAATCGCAAATGCAGCTGAGGGCAGAAAATAGCTATATATTTTTTTTCTGAAATGTTTCCAAGATGTTTTAAAGTGGTGTTTCTCAAACTTGGAAATTTGAAGATGTGGATTTCAATTCCCAGAGTTCCTCAGACTAGGGAATTCTGGGAGTTGAAGTCCACACATTTTAAAGTTGCCAAACTGTTCTAAAGTATTTGCTGTATCTAGCCAGAAAAAGCTTGGAAATTTACAGCTACTCCCGAACTCAAAATTTGGCTTTTTAAAATGGGAACAAGCTAGAAATCCAGCTGGGATTCTATTTCGACGAGACCATAAAATAAATTTCTGTTTTGGTTTCTTTTTAAATTTGATTTGTTTGCTGGGAACAGGAGTCAAATAGAAGCAATTAACACATAGTACAGACAGTCCTCAAATTATGACAAAAATTGAGTCCAAAATTTCTGTTCCTAAGCAGGGCAGTTGTTAAGTGAATCATTGCCGCTGTTAAGGTAATAACACAGTTGTAAAATGTTTTCCCGATTGGCTTTGCTTGTTGTAAGGTTGCAAAATGGGACCCTATGACCCCAGGACACTGCAACCACCGTAAATAGGAGTTGGTCACCAAGTAACATAACAGCTATGATGGCCTTATGTGCTACACTTCCTCGGTAGCGCAGTGCTTAGAGTGTAGTACTTCTGCTGTCTGCCGGTTCAAATCCCACCAGGCTCAAGATTGACTTAGCCTTCCATCCTTCCAAGGTGGGTAAAATGAGGACCCAGATTGTTGGAGGCAATGTGCTGACTCTATAAACCGCTTAGAGAGGGCTGGAAAGCACTATAAAGCAGTATATAAATCTAAGTGCTATTGCTACTATTGCATGGTCTAAATTCGGAAACTGTGCTGAGAAGGGCCAATTCTTCTGACTCAAAATATTATGTGTTTGTTTATTATTGTTACAATCGTTTTACAGAGAGATTTCGAGATAAGCTGCTCCTACATTCCAGCTGGGATGCCGCGATCCTGCCAGTCTTCCATCAAAGATGTTATCCTAAGTAAGTAAATCCAGGAAGGATTTTAAAACAAGGATTTTTTTTTTTTTATATGACTCACGTTAGAAAGTGAGGTGGGGATACCTACTGGAAGATAATCGACTGATGGATCAGCATATTTTGAGCACCTAGTTTGGGGAGATACACCTTATTTTGCTTGACCCTGTATGTTTAAGTAACAAACACAAGCTTCTTTGTGTATTTGATACGTATGAGAAAATTCACCTTTTTCCTGATACAGATTTTTAGATCTTTTTTTGTTTGTTTCTTTACAAGTTCATACACTTCGAGGGAACGTCTGGAAATATATTTATGAAGTAGTTTGGTGGTATCGTTATGTCTTCAAGTATATTTACTTATTTTATTAAATTTATTTGCTGCCCCACCTCATTTGAAAGCGACTCAGCAGCATAAAAATATTAAAGTCATCAGAAACTAAACGTTTCTAACCCAATGAAGTGACAATACAATCAAAGTAAAATTTAGTTTAGTTTATTGTCATTGCACCTCGTACAACGAAATGAAATGCCATCTTCAGTGTATATTATAACTATAAAAATAAAACACAAACGCACAGCCTTCATGTTCTATACAAATCGTGATGGTTTCAGCATCCTGTGGTCATACATACAAACACACAGCATATACCTGTGATGGCGAACCTCTGGCACGTGTGCCACAGGTGGCACACAGAGCCATCTTGCTGGGCATGCGAGCTGTCGGCCAATTTACCTCCAGCTGAGCATGTGCATGTGATTGCGCATGCGTGCATGCAGGATTGTGGAGATCCAAGCAGGCCTTCATGTGAGCAGTTCTGCAGACTGAGCTGGTCTTCGGAACACTCCTGGGCATGCACGCGTGATTGTTTATCTGTGCAAAGATGCACACATACACAGATGGTGCGGTTGCGCATGCAGCACATGTGGAGGAGCTACACTCAAGCACAGATGGTGCGCGCAAAGCATGTACTTTTTTGGCAATTGGTAAGTAGAAGGTTTGCCACCACTGGCATATACCATATTTTTTGATGTATAGGATGTACTTTATCTCTTCCCCCCCAAAAAAAGTGAGTGAAAATGTCTGTGTGTCTTTTTTTGGGCCAAAAACAGTCCCAAAAATGGGGCGCGCAGAGATGGTGATAGGCATTGATAGGCCACAGCATCTCCACAGCCTAGAACAGCTGACCATCAGCGGAGGCAGGTTTTCCCTCCTTGTTTTCCTCCCCAAAAGCTACCTCCGTCTTGTACTCCAGTGTGTCTTATATACCAAAATATACGGTACATATATAGAATAGAACAGGACAGGAAAGGACATGTGACAGGACAGAGCTGGAAGGGACTTTGGAGATCTTCTAGTCCAGCCCCCGTATACCAAATGCACACAAATATTTCTGCTGCTGATATTGCTATTGTCATTGTTGCTGTTGTTGACCCATATCATGGGGTAGGAGTAGCTGGCCTTTTTAATTTCCTTTTATAGATTGTCTTTGACTGACTGAATTCATGTAGTGACCATTTCAAAGTTACAGCGACAATGGAAAACGTGACTTCTGATCGTTTTTCACACTTACGACCACTTGCAGTATTCCCCCAAATGATCACATGATTAAAATTCGGGTGCTTGGCAATTGGCATGTATTTATAATGGTTGTAGTGTCCCGGGGTCATGTGATACACACACACAAACACACACACACTTTGCAACCTTCAGACAAGCAAAGTCAATGGGGAAGACAGTGTCACTTAACATGTTACTTACTTAACAACGGCAGCAATTCACTTGACTGTGGCAAGAAAGGTTGTAAAATGGGGCAAAACTCAACCTAGCAACAGAAATTTTGCACTCAATTGTGGTCAGAAGCTATCTGTGCTGTCTCTCCACCCACTCTTTTATTTAAAAAAATCTCAGACTATTAGCAATCCAAGGTGTCTTCTCTGAAGAAAGATTACCAGATTTTTTGGCGTATAAGACACACCTGGGTATAAGATGCTCCTAGATTTAGAAGAGGAAAACAACGTTTTTGGCTTCTGTGTGCCCCATTTTTGGGCCATTTTGGCCATTTTCTGACCCATTTTCTGAGGGGATTTTTGGTTCATTGTTGAGGCTTTTTTGGCCCATTTTGAGGCTTTTTAGTCCATTTTCAAGGCTTTTTTGACCCATTTTTGAGGCTCTTTTTGACTTTAAGGCTAATTTTTGATGCCCTTTTAGCCCTTTTGGGGGGCTTTTTTTGGCCTGTTTTCAAGCCTTTTTTTTAAACGGACCAAAAACCCTGAAAACAGGCCAGAAAAAGGCCAGAAATGGACCAGAAAAATGCTGAAAAAAGGCCCAAAAATAGGGTGTGTGGAGACCAAAAAATGGCCGGCGGGCAGACAGGGTTTTGGCAACATTTGCTGTATAAGATACACAGACATTTTCACCCACTTTTGGGGGTGGGAAGAGCGTTATATATGCTGAAAAATACAGTAATTGGACTTACAAATGCGTCTTTCCAAGGATATGGCTATAGGTTTGCCGCTTAATTTGAAACCGGAATAGTGATTTTGTTTTGCATTGTTTTGTTTTTTAAAAAAGGGGATTGTTGTATAGAAAAGTAGCAAAGGATTGTCACCGAAGTAGAAAAATGTTGGAAGGGTGTTTCATATCACAGAGAACAGCGAACGGGATCATTTTTTGGAAGGGATCAAGGTTAGAAGTGGGTAGATATCAAGTGGAAATGATGGGGTGAGGTGGATGGTGATGATGACTAGATTTAAGAACTGCTTGACTAAAATTAGAAAAAAAAATCGAGATCAGGTCTAGAATTGGAAATAAAAACAAGAGCTCTGTGTTTCTGGAAAAAAGAAATGCAGTTTTTCAAACTAAATGTGTGCGAAACAAAAGCCTCTTTTTCAAGGAGGAGAATATTATCAGACAATCGGAATAAATTAGGCTCACACTGTTACTCTAACTTACAGACGATGGAAAATTACTCATTTTGAGTTCATTTTAACACAGCCACAGGCCCTCCGGTCAGTTGCAAGACATGCAAAATCTGACTGAGGGCTATGAATGTGAATTCCTGGTTGCCTATTTACAATTTTGAAGTTTAATTGAAATAGTTTATCTTTAATTGTTTTGTCTTGCTTGTACACTGCTCGGAATTGCAGGGTTCGAGCTAGGCGGTCTTATAAATTATTTTAACTATTTTACGTGTACGCAGTATACCTGCAGCGTAAAATAAATTGAATTTTGCAAAAGAAAGAAAGTTGCTTCTTTCTTGCAAGACTGTTTTCCTCTTTCTCACTCACTTCTTCCTTCTGCCTTTCTTCTTCTTTCTTTCCATCCTTTTCTTCTTTGCTCTCTCTTTCTCTCTCCCTCCCACCTTCCTTCCTTCCCTCCTTCCCTCCTTTCCTTGCTGTGTTGAAATGATTGGCGGGCTCCAGATATTGTCATAATAGCTGTGTGTAGGTGTGGGTGTAGGATGCTTGCTTACAAAAAAAAAGCAAGATTTTTGACTGTGTAATTTACATGCAAAGAACAGCTTCCCACTATTATTGCTCTTGATGTTTCCTGGAAGTAAGAGCCGAATGGACTGCACATTTTAGCTCCTTGTTCAGTTCCATCAAATCAGTGGGCAATGGACCTTTTTCTGAAAAACCCCATATTGTTTGAACCACAGTCTCACGCTGCTTTAGATTACAAGCCGTATACTCTTTGGAAGGAGAGTCTCTCATTACGGCACAGGAACAGAACTGGCTGAAATCTTTTCTGTAACAAGGCTGATGGCTTGAGTGTGTGGGTGGGTTTGTATTTTTGTGCATTTTTCTAGCCCCTCTTCAGCAGCTAATTAAAGGAGAAATCTTTACCTATGTTGTTCTGAGCCATTGACTGCTGTTTTATAATGCCATTAATTTAAAAGAGAGAGAGAGAAAAGAATTTTGCTCGTTACAGGAAATGAATCATTGGCATTGCAGCTCATTAACAAATAAGCTGAAGACTATTGATAGAATATGCACGGATTCTTAAAAGAAATCCAGGCGAACATTCAGTGCGCACGTATTGAGACTCTTAAAGCAAGAACTGTGGATTAAACAATGAGAGCTGATCTGAATCTTCTCTAGACTAGAGAACTACTTGGGATCCACAAATTTGGCAGGGTGGGATATTTGTATCTGACTCTTTCAAAATCATCGTCAGCATACTACATCTTCCATCAATCAAATGTGCAGGTGCAGATGAGGTGAAACCTGGCTTGATAGCAGTAACTGTGAAAAGGATCTTGGGAGCCCTAGTGGATAATCACTTGAATATGAGCCAGCGGTGTGTGGCAGCAGCCAAAAAAACAGACAACACAATCCTAAACTTCATTAACAGAGGGATAGAATCAAGATCATGTGAAGTATTAGTACCATTTTATAAAGCCTTAGTAAGAGCAGTGGTGAAATTCATTTTTTTACTACAGGTTCTGTGGGCGTGGCCACAGGATTAAACATCACTAAGCACAGAATTAAACTTCACCAAAGTTACAATGTAATAAG
>JAEANM010029027.1:0-10256 GCA_017656035.1 Myanophis thanlyinensis | reverse complement strand
TTTCTTGGGGACTGGGACAATGGTGGACTCTTTGAGGCATGTGGGAATAATTAATTGAAGTAGGGAGAGGTTGAATAGACCCCAAAGATTTGGATGTATGGGCTCTGGAGTCTCCACAAAAGTGGCGATCAAATTCTAATTTTCATTGATGCAAAAAGATTTTAAAAAATTAAATACAGAAGAAGAAATCATTTTATTTAAATATAAATAGAATGTATTTGCTTTTCCCCCCTTGCCTTCAATGCTTTGTCCTGGCTATATCTTCTTTTTGAACTCTTGTGCTTTGATGTTTTGATGATGCAGTGTCAAAGAAGATTAGATAAATTCATAGAGATAAAGGATAGCCAAGTTTATTGCCACTTAAGTAATAAATTAACCCACAAGTGAAAATTACATGTCTCTTACTACTCTTACTACTACTCAGGAATCCAATGGGAAAATTCCACTGAATTACAGAGATGTTTTTCTTGTGGTTTCAGATAAGTATATGACAAGCCCTTATAGGATCTGAATAATGACCTGCTTCTAAATAAAAGTGCAAGTTAAGAGGATTCTTGTGGACCCCAGTTGTTTTTTTTATTGTGCCAGCACTTTTATTTTTATATACAAACTTTATTAGATATAAAAATTCTTAAAAACAATAATAAACCACATACAAATTTATGACCTATTAAATATTTACAATCCTTATTTCCGATGGTACATCTATAACCTACGATTCAACAATTTCTTAACAACGCTAAATAATTATTCCCTTATATTCAATTCTATATCTTCCCTATTTGTTTGAATCTTTAATTCTGTTATTTCTCCATGAATACAATTTTTCCTATATAATATGCCGAAATTTCTCTCTCTTTTAATTCCAAGATGAGCCTGTCCATTTTAGCGCATTTGAGGATTTTATGAATTATCAGGCCATCTGCTGGGACGAAGTCCCCTTTCCAACATTGAGCCGGGACCCCACTTGTTTTTAACAGAATCGTCCTTCCTGTTTTGCAATTATTAGAATTTTAAACAAAAAAGATAAAAACTAACAGAAAGTAATATTTAGAACAGAAGAAGGAAAGAAAAAAAAGTGGAAGAGTGGAAAAAAAACAAACAAAGGTAAAAGTGTTGGGAAAAAAATAAAGGAAAAAAAACCAAAGGAGTAGCTTTTAATGTTCTTTTGCAGTGGTTCTAAGTATAAATCTAAGCTACTTAACCTCTTGGTCTACGGTTACAACATTTCATATTTTATGACATAAATTTATTATTTTGTGTTTCACACACAAACAAATCCAAAAAGCATTCCGATCTGCATTGAACTTAGATTAAAGCTGTCTATTCAGCCATCTTAGCAAATTCCACCATCTTCACCATCCATTCCTCCACTGTGGGCAGAGTCAGATCTTTCCTGCATTGTACATATAATAATAGTCTGACTGCAGTTAGTATATATAAAAGCAAAGTTCTGTGATGTTTCCTCCCCCCAACCTTTTGACACTTTTGAATTATTTTGAATCTTCCTTCCGTTATGATCAAGAGCTGTATTATCTTTTGCTGCTTTTCCTTTCCCAAACCTTTTAAAAAAAACCACTGTATCTATCCACAGCAGTTACAAAAATGATGAGATCAAGAACAAGATTAAATATTATACTAAGCACTTGTCCACGTATACACACGCAGGCACACACACACTCATACACGTTTGGGGATGTCTCTAGGAAGTTTGGTTTATTTAGCTAACTAAGACAAATGCTTATTCTGAGCTTGACATTCCTCAGACTTCATCTGATGTCTTCAAGGAATTTATTTTTTATCTCACCCTTGCTTGTTGCAAATGCTTTGCATTTTTGGAGATCCTTCATTTGCCCCTGAGTGTTAAAGCAGCGGGGAAGAGAAAAATGTAGATGAAGTAAGAGAAGGAAAATTTAGAAAAATAAAGAAAACCCCCACAACTGTCCTCCCCCAAAGAACATGGGACATTTGCTCCCTTCACTGATATTTTCCCTATCTTGGTAAGTAGCTCATACCATGAAGGTTAAGAAACTGTCTCCAAGGAAACATCTGTCAACAGTAACCGGGGAGGGCAAGATCTGGATACACATTTTGAATGTTTAATGAACCCTATGTAACCGTAACCTTTTGGGGAGGAAAAGAAAAGGAAAAGAGGAAGCTCTTTTTGGTTCTGTAATCTGAACAAGAAGCCTCCAACTTGGCGATGCAAACCACAAGACGTGGTGACTTTGGGCCGACGGTTTCTAAATTCATCTGCTGCTCTGGGTTGTTGAGGGGTCTGTTTACCTTTGAGCTTCTGAGGGGAAGTCAGATGGAAATAATGGGGTACTTCAAGTAAGGTCTTGTGACGTCCCCCCCACCACCACCACATGCACAATTTTCAAAGCAAAGAGAAATGCCTCTTTTGCTTTATATTGCTCTGAGCTTCTCATCTAACACTTTAAGAATCTGAAAGAATTTTCCAACTAGTGGAACCACTAGGTGAAAACTTGAGGTGACACAAAAGCTTCCATAATCAAAAGCACCCCATCCAAAGAAAATGTGGCTGCTTACATAGACTATATATGTTTAATATTTTGAGAGATGTCTTTAATTTATTATTATTACTGAGCTGTCCTAAGTATTTGTAGCAGAAGAAAAGAAACATATCTTGGAATTTAGTTTTTATTGTCCAGTTTTATCTCTCTCATAAACAGATGCAATCCATGGCTACATTTCCATCAAGCTTTGAACAAACCTCTTGTCTTTCTTGACTCTTCTTGAAGATTCCTCTGACTACTACAGATGAAAACTACATGACTCAAAAGTAAAATAAATGCTTACTTTGGTAGAATCCTCTTAAATCATATTTGTAAAATTTGATAGTCTCCCCCCCCCCAAAAAAAAAAAAAAGACTTGGAATTAGTTCTTAGCTTCTGCTTGAGATTTTTGTGCCCTCATTAGGAGGAGATAATGATCATTGCAGCTAGAAACATTTATCCACATGTTGTTTCATCTATTTCTATACAATTACCAATATGGGGTGGCAAGACAGAACATCTAAAGCAACAGCTATTTGGATCTACAAATCCTAAAACAGTTATCAATAAGCCAAATATTCTGTACATTTGTATCCATGAAATATAATGGAAGACTAGAGTTAATTTAATTTGCTTTTTTTATGAGGCTGTCTTTAAAAATGGCACTACTTTGGATGATTGAGATGAGTTCTAGGAAAGTCTAGGGAATGTCTGGCTTTTAACAAATGTCTGAAATTTCAGTTAAGTAATGAGAGGTTTGCCGTATTACTTTCGTAGCCAGCATCAAAAACAAACTTGTGCGCATGCAAATGCAGCCAGCTAGCACTAAATAAGTTCTATTTTTAGCATATCTGTCAGAGAGGGCATGATCGTCTGCTGTATTGTTTATGGGGACCTCCCAGAGAGTATAATAATACAATTCCACAGGACTCACTCTGCAGTCAATTGGTAGTGATAGATAAAATAAACACAGAACGGAGGAAACAGTACAATTTCAAAACCAATCACCATTGCTATTAGAATTGTGCTTAAAAATTCTTCCATATTTTGCCTGGACAGAAAATGGTCAGGGTGTGTGAGGGTGGCAAGCTCACAGGTCCTAACCCTTACTTATTTCTTGATTGTCTTGATTTGTAAAACATGTTAGAATTATCATTCCCCTGTTCCAAATTGTTTCCAAATTCTTTTATGTGCAAAATGGAGGCAGACTCACCAGGTATCCTTTCTAACATCTTTATTTGCTATTATGTATAACGTAATATAAAAGTTGAAGCTGGAATATCTCCCTACTCCCTTTGGAACACAATGCAGAGAGAGACAGAGACAGACAGACAGACACAAACACACAGAGAGGGAGACAGAGATACTATCCTTATAGAGAATGTAAAGTGTAAGATCCAGTCTGGGCTGATCACCAGGGCCAGAGGTTTAGTCTTCTGAGCTTTTGGACTTGTGCTGGAGCCCATCCTCCTTCTTTCTAAAGACTGTAGAGAGAAGTTTCCTGAAGATGGGCTCCAGAACGAGTCTGAAAGCTTAGAAAACTAAACCTCTGGTCCCAGTGACCAACCCAGATTGGATCTTGCAACATTATCCTAGGACAGTGGTGGTGAACCTTTTACTTACCAAGTGCTGAAAAGTATGTGCTTTGCACATATAATCCGCACTTGCGTGTGGCTCCTCCACATGCACTGCATATGCAACCTCACCATCTGTGCATGCATGCAGCTTTTGCACATGTAATGCATGCGTGCTGCATGTAGGCACTCATGCATATATGAGCAATCACATGTGCATGCGCAGGAGAGCTCCAAAGACCAGCTGAATTTTCTGCTGCAATCGCATGCATGCACAGTGGAGGACCAAAGACCAGCTGGGTCTTTGCAATCACACATGTGTGCATGCACAATCACTATGCATGCTCAGCTGGCGGTAAGTTGGCCGACAGCCTGTGTACCTAGCAAGATGACTCTGGTTCACCATCATGGTCCTAAGGCATGTATATTTATATTCACTTGTGAGAATGTAAATATTTGCCTGTAATTGGTGTCTTTTTCTTTGCCTGTCTTTGCCAGCCTTTTCTTCTGTTTGGCCAATTAATTGTTTTTTTATGCTCGCTAATTAAGTTAATCTGTTATATTTTTTGCTAGCTGAACTAAGTTGCTTGTGATCTGCTCTGATCTGGATATAGGGGTTGCCTGGAAGTGTGTCAGTCCTGCCTTACAACAAAACTCATCATGGTGAGATTCTCACCTCACAGATTCTAGAGACATGTTATTCCTCATCTAAAATAAATTATTAAAAAGTTTCATAAAAAATAATTTATTTTTATTTTTTTTATTTTGTTCTTGCAAAGGTTACAAAACTCAACATCAGAGACATAACCCTTGAAGTAGAGACTTGGGACAATAGCGAGTCTTCCCAAAAATGCCTCTCTTGCTAAGAGCACCAGGAACTCATAACACATTTCAGAACAATATTCAAGGACATGTGGGTTTCTCTCATATACAGGCTAAAGTCAAAGTGGGTGAAAATGTAACAGATAGTAAAGAACACTAAAGCTATATTTTCCAAAAAGCATCTGCATAATTCTGAAGACACTTGAAGAAATGTTCTTTGAACAAAAGAGTGAAAAGGTATGTTTCATGTTCCATGTTTCAGAGTACATGGGAGTTGTTACATGTGGTGGAAACTAACTTTCTGCCTAGAAAAACTGCCAAGCATGGAGACGAAAGAACTGGTTGTTACAAGAAATCTCCTTTTGTTTTTTTCCACTTTAGGGGTTTAGGGTTAATCCTGTAAGGAAGGCAGGAAAAAAAAACATTCTGGTGTTGTTTCTAGCCTAATCTTTATTGCCCTACTTACAGAAACTGCCCACCCAATCACATGACCCCCCCAGCCATGCCCACCAAGCCACGCCCACAGAACTGGTAGTAAAAAAAATTGAATTCCACCACTGCATAAAATGTAGCCGGGATATAAATCCAGTGCCAGGTGTAAGCAGAAAACTGCAGACCAAACTCCAATCTTATAGCCCAAAGGATTTTTCTTACCTACCTGTTACAGAATCTGCAGTGCTGGTTCAATAGTACCTGAAGTTCCATAATTTCCTTATTCCAGTGAAAGAAGAGTTTAAGCCCTGGACTGTTTTGCTTTCCTTGTTGGTTTAACATGTGGAGTAAATCATACACCTAGGAGGCATCAGCAAACAAGACCTTTTACCTGGAGCTTGAAGGTGATTCCATTGACTCTACGGTCTCTGGATACTCATTTCATTGTAAAAAAAATCTAATCGGCAAACTTTAGTCGGTTTCCAGCTAAGACTGGATTATAATTCATCTGGAAGCCTCTTCCACTTCCTAAATCCAGATGCAATTCCTGTCACCACTGGCAGCTGGCAAATGAGTGCTAGTTCATTTGTTCAAGGACATTTAGAATAGAGATTCTGTCTAAACCTGGCAACTCTGAAATACTGGCCATTCAGGAATTGACTATAGTGTTCCTAAACAGAAGCACAGTTTTTATGTGCCAATAATCCAGTAGAGAATTTGGAAGTTAATTATTTCTAGATTACAGGAAGAGATTACTTCCAAACAGTCCCTTGAAACTAACTAAATCTGGTAGAATGACTATGGTCTTATTCTCACTGCTAACAACTTTAACTAAATGCTTGTATCTGAACCTTGTAACAAAAGATCATCTTCCTTTTTACCAACGGAAATGATATTTTGAATTGTCTGGCAGTTGACCTTAGAAGCAGCAATACTCTCTTGGTATTGACAATATATTCAGGCACAGACCTTAAATTTGGGACAGATACTTGGGGAAGATTGAAAACAGATCGAGAAAGCTAAGATTGTTGGCCAGTTAGTATTGGCCTTAGATATGAAAGACAAGGTCTCAATAATTTTCAGTGGCCTTGTCACAGTCATTTTTATTGGGTAAAGTAGAAAAAAGCTATTAATACTCACTCTATTTTGAGATGATAAATTATTAGAATATCCAATTCAGTTTATTTGACCCAAGATCTACCTTTCCAACTAAGCAAAGGGGCGTTGGACTTACCTGATACACTCCTTCTCGTCGGGTAGAGAGACAATCCATGGTGTGGGTTATTCGTCTTTCCGTAGGTCATGTGACTGAGAAGAAAAGCATAAAAGGACCAGGCTCCACCTCCTGATCCCAGCTTCTACGAAGGAACGTAATAGTCAAACAAATACATAGTATCTCTCCATACGAGTCAATGATGTTCAGGACCCGGTCTTTGAACGGGAGGGTTGGATTGTCTCTCTACCCGATGAGAAGGAGCGTATCAGGTAAGTCCAACACCCCTTCTCCATCAGAAAGTAGAGAGATAATCCATGGTGTGGACATACCAAAGTCATTGCCATAAAAGGGTGGGCCATGATCCGTTAAGATGTGTGCACCCTTTGTAATACTCTCCGACTGAATGCTGCATCGGCGGAGGCATATGCGTCAATACGGTAATGCCTGATGAATGGTGAAGGAGACGCCCATGTGGCTGCTTTACAGATCTCCTCCACCGAAGCCTGAGCGGACCAGGCCGCTGATCCGTTAAGATGTGTGCACCCTTTGTAATACTCTCCGACCGAATGCTACATCGGCGGAGGCATATGCGTCAATACGGTAATGCCTGATGAATGGTGAAGGAGACGCCCATGTGGCTGCTTTACAGATCTCCTCCACCGAAGCCTGAGCGGACCAGGCTGCTGACACCGCTGCACTTCTCGTTGAGTGTGCCGTAATCCCCTGAGGAACTACCAGACCCTGGGTGACGTAGGCCATCGCAATACAGGAATACAGCCATCTCCCTATTATGGAAGAGGTAGCTTTCTGCCCTAATGAACTGTCATGGAATTTAATGAATAAGGCCTCAGTTTTTCGCCGGGATCTCATCCTGGAAATATAGGTACGGAGCGCCCTCCGCATGTCTAACTTATGCCAACTGATCTCTGTCGGGTGCGATGGAGCCGGACAAAAATTAGGCAACATAATCTCCTGGGAATGGTGAAAACAAAAATTTATTTTCAGCATAAATGCTGGATCCAAACGCAACGTTACCTTGTCTGCCTGAAAGATGCACAGATCGCTCCGAACTGACAGTGCTGCCAGCTCCGATATTATACGAGCTGATGTCACTGCTATCAGAAAACAAACCTTCCACATGAGGATTTTCAGTGAAGCTGTGCGTATCGGCTCAAAAGGAGTCCTCATGAGCGCCTGCAACACTGTGGTCAATTCCCACGTGGGAAAATGATGGATTGGTGGAGGACGGAGATTCGTTGCCCCTCTGAGGAACCGCCGTATTATAGGATGGCTAGAGAGGGATGGTCCTGTACCGTCATCGAGTACGGAAGCTATAGCCGCTACCTGTCTGCGAATGGTATTAGGCCTGAGGCCTTTGTCCAAACCTTCTTGAAGAAACTGTAAAATTGTAGAAAGAGAGGCCTGAACAGATTCTAACTGCCAAGCGGAACACCATCTGGCAAAGGCCTGCCAAGTTGCCTCATATATCCGGATGGTCGAGGGGCATCGAGCTGCTAGAATGGTATCAACGATGTCTGATGACAAGTTCTGTGCTACGAGAGAGCCATGTTCAATCGCCACGTGGCTAATTGGAGCCAATCTGGATCCGGGTGTGATATCTCTCCCTGGAATAGCGAGTCCCTGGTGATCAGGAGTCTCCAAGGGGGTTGGATTGACAGATGCAGAAGCTCGGTCAACCGTGGTCTCCGCGGCCAGTACGGGGCTAGGAGTACGAGTTGTGCCCTCTCTTTCTTTGCTTTCTGGAATACCCTGGGTATCAGGGGTAGCGGAGGGAAGGCATATAGGAGGCCGCTGGGCCACTTGACTCGCAGAGCGTCTACCCCTTCTGCTTGTGGAGTTGGAAATCAGGACAGGAAGCGGTGTAGTTTGGCATTGGCCAGAGATGCGAAGAGGTCGACCTGCATCTGACCAAAGCGATCCACTAACTGTTGAAACAGCTGGGGGTGTAGTGCCCATTCCGCGTGGTCCACTGTGGATCGGCTTAGCCAATCCGCTTGCGTGTTGGAGACTCCTGAAATATGTTGCACCGTATCGATAACAGGTGTTGCTCTGCCCAGGAGCACAGTCCGCGAGCCTCGTCCATCAGTCGTTTCAACTTGGTCCCTCCCTGATGATTTATGTGGGCTTTCGTCACGACATTATCTGTCAGGACCAGTACGTGCTGCCCCGAAACAGGTTGAGTGAATCTGCGTAGGGCCAGATGCATTGCCCTCAACTCCAGCCAGTTGATCTTCCTCATGCGCTCCACTGCCGTCCAGCGTCCCTGTGCGATGTAATGGTGTAGGTGTGCCCCCCAGCCGACAAGGCTGGCATCAGTTATTAGGTTGATTCTGTCTGGCTCATGGAAGGGACAGCCCTTGTGTATGTTGACTTTCCACCACTGGAGTGAACGAAGGACCTTGACCGGAACCCGTACTACGCGGTGCAAATGACTGGTGCCCGCCCGCTGGGATGGTAGTAGAAACCACTGAAGGTGTCTCGTATGCAACCTGGCCCACGGTACTATCTCTATACAAGAAACCATCTTGCAGAGAATCTTGGAAAGTAGCACCAGTGATACTCTCCGGTGATGTAATACTCGGGAGATGGCTTGCTTGAGACTCTGTTTCCTGTTGGGTGAGAGGAAAACTTTGGTTTGTCTGGTGTTGAGAATCGCCCCGAGATGTTGGAGGCGATTGGTGGGCTGGAGGTGGCTCTTCTGAAAATTTATTTGACCCAAGATCTACCTTTCCAACTAAGCAAATGTTATGATCCTCCCAGTTCTGAATCTTGTAGTAATTGGAAAGTATAAGTGTATGTGGAGAGAGAGAGAGAGAGCAGAACTATATTGAAACTGTATAAACAATAAAAGGTACAGAACCAAATGTAGTAACCTTCCTAGAAAGTAACTGATAACAGATTAATTAATAAAAAAATAAGTATTGATCTACAAATTTGTGATCCATATAGCAGAAAGTTAATCACCTTAGCTATAAAGATGTTTATGGCAGTGGTACATACTGTAGATGCCATTTTGGTTACAGGCAAAATGCAAAACTGGGCCTGTAGCCCTTGTCAATTAGAGGTTTTATTTATGCCTGCTATATGGTGTAGAAAAGTGATGAAAAGTTAAAAACTTAATTTGCTCTATGCAGGTGTTAGTTATCTTCCAGAACTGGTTGGACTACCAAGTGTATTAGAGAACACCAAAACTGTATGTTCCTTTTATCATAGTTGATGCTGAGTTTTATCCTACCAGATTATAAGTGAAGAATTTGGATGTTTCATCTGGTTACATTATGGATTGGTTGGGTTTATCATCAGCAAAATAATTTTTTTTTACAAGCTGAAGTGGATAGAATTCAGATTTGGACAAAGATTAAATTATGGTATTAATGTAAATGTAAATGTAAATAAAAAGTAGGGTCACCTTTTTTGAATCAGAATCAACATTTGATCTGCACTGAGATATTTTCATAAAATCTTATAATCAAAGAAATAATTTGCAACGGACTACAAGCCTGCCCCTGAGCACAGACCCAAATGCTACCTTAAAACCAATAAAGTTGAACTATTTTTTTTATTTTTTTTATTTTTTTTTATAATTTTTTTATTGATAATAACAACAAAACATTAACAAAAACAATAGAAACAATATTTCACCCTGTGCTATACATAAGAAAGGAAGATTTG
>JAEANM010029026.1:0-10256 GCA_017656035.1 Myanophis thanlyinensis | reverse complement strand
TTCTATTCTATTCTATTCTATTCTATTCTATTCAATTGTCAGGCCCAGCCCAAGAAAGACATAGAACAATCCAGCCAAACTTTAGTTCTTTATTTACTTACATCCAATAGACAGAATCTTCCCAGACTAAACCTTTACTACTCTTACCCTAATAGATACACCTTGGAAGATTATAGAGTGTGGCTATCCTAACCCTTTGCCAGCTACAGGCTGTCTTGCCTCTTATATTGGTCCGCTCCTTGGAATATGCTCCATCCTTCCTTGGAAACTGCCACTTTACTGTAGCAGTGGTGGAATTCAATTTTTTTACTACCAGTTCTGTGGGTGGGTCTTGGTGGGCATGTCTGGGTGGTCATATGACTGGGTGGCAGTTTCTGTAAGCAGGCTAATAAACATTAGGCTAGAAACAACACCAGAATGTTTTTTTCCTGCCTTCTTTATAGGATTAACCCTGTAAAGTGGAAAAAAAACAAAAACAAAAGGAGATTTCTTCTAACAACTGGTTCTCTGAACTGCTTAGAAAATTTACTACCAGTTCTAGAAAACCTGCTAGAACCTGCTGAATTTGACCTCTGCACTGTAGCCCATCACATCAGCTCCTCCTTGATAAGAAGCATTATCCCTCAAATTTTAAATTTGATTTGAGTGTGATACTGCTGAACATGTGTTATGAACCAGGAGGGAGAGACACAGAGTCCTTTTTCTCCCACTATACTACCACAATGCCATCTCTGGTCAGTTGCTAATGAAGCTCATCTGGTCTCTATGCCAATAAACTTTCCCACTGTTCAGAGTAGAATGTTACTCCAGGGCTGGAGGGGAGGACCAGTAAAATAGCCAGGAGGTACTACCTCAGGGGTTGGGAACCTTTTTGACTCAGAGAGCCATGAAAGCAAAATATTTGGAAATTTATTTCAGTAAAAGCCATATAATATATTTTAAGACTGAATTCAACTAAATGTGAGTATAATAAGCCAAGTTTCATGCAAGTTCAGTGCAGTCGCCGCTCTGCCCTCTGGTTATGAATGTTTCATTCATATTTACTGTCCTGCGAAGGCTCCCGGATTGGGGCTGAAAGGCAAAAGCGGAATGCTCCGTCCCATATTTGGGCAGACCAGGTTGCCCTGATGGAAAAAAAAAACACGCCTGGTAAATAGTTCTAGCGAGGCCCCTGGGAGCAACCCCCACATCTTGAGCCTTCTGGCAATCTTTCTGGATCTGAAAGCCACGCTCAGGGGCTGAGGGTGGAGGGGAAATAATGGTATCTGCAGGAAACTGTGTACACTGCTATTTTGCTCTGCCGTCCAGCCTCATCTCATCCCCTTCGGCCGCGATCACGCCCCCTGCAAGTTCTCCTAGCTCTGCTCCCCCTCTGGGCTCTATCCTGAAGACCCAAGTGCTCCTCAGAGAGGAAGGAAACCTTTCTGATCCAGCTCATAGTTTACTGATATGCACCGAAGACAAATTCCTTGTGTGTTCAATCACACTTGGCCAAGAAAGAATTCTATTCTATTCTATTCTCTTCTATTCTATATTCCATATTCTATTCTATTCTAGGGGTGGAGCTGGATGGAAGGGCCTCCCAGGGCAGGACGGGGGAGCAGGCAGGCAAAAACAGCAGGGCTGATGCCAAAAACTTCTCTTTTCCCCTTTACTCTCCATTCTCGCAGAAACACAAATGGGAGCTGATTACAAACCAGACACTAAAGATTTTAAGCCAGATGTGCTGAAACGCCAGAGAAGGAAGATTTTTCCTTCTGGGAAAGGAGTTTGGGACTGAGGGGGGGGATGGGGGAGAGAAAGACCCAGCCCAGGACATGCGCCCCCTCCCTCTCTGTTCCCCTCCCCCCATCCATCGCAAACTCACCGCAAGAAGCCCCAGGCATGAAGGACCCCAGCACGATTCCCAAGAGCAAGAGGGGCACCCTGGGCAGCGCCATCCCCCCCTACCGTCAGCCTTTCGTTCTGATGGGATCCTTTCCTCCTTTCCTGCTGTCCCTTTCCCCCCTTTCAGACCCCACTCCCTTCCCACCTGGGAGACTCTCAAAGGAGCCGCCGAAGGACCCGAAGTAGCAAGAGGGGCGCCTGATGTGGAGGGGAAATAATGGTACAAGCAGGAAACTGCAGTCACCTTCACTCCTCCTTCACTCCACTAAGCACAGAGCTGCTCTCCAGCCTCGTCACACCGATTCGGCTCTGATCCCGACCCCTGAGAATTCCCAGAGCTCTCCCGCCCTCTCCGGCCTCTGCCCACCGCTTCGGTTTTGGTCTCGATCCCGCTTCCTCCCCGCTCTTCCTTTGGGTCCGGGAGGAAAGCAAGCAACCCAGCGCCGCAATATTGCACTCTTCCAATATCTGAGGGGCTGTGACAAAGAAGAGGGAGTGAAACTGTTCTCAAAAGCTGTTTTTTCTGCGAGCCAGATGAAATTCTCAAAAGAGCCATACCTGGCTCGCGAGCCATAGGTTCACGACCCCTGTACTAGCTGATATCACCACCATTCAGAGGCTATCTATGAGCATCATTGACAAAACAGGCAATGTAGTGCATCAGACCATATAGCCATAGTAAATGTGTCATGGGTTATTAACTACTCAAAGGGGAAAACACTAATTAAATAGTGGAAGAGTTAAGAACAATTTTTAAGATATCTCATCTATGGATTGGAGACAAGACATGGTAGGGGAAAAAAGGCTGCCAGGGAATATGTATCCAAGCAGTGGTTAGATGCATGTGATGAAAGACCCTTTGTTATCTATTGGTCCAAACAACCAATTGTAGTAATATAACAGTGCACAGATAAGAGTACCCAACTCACTCTGCAGCACATTCTTTATATACCCCAACTCCCAGATTCTATGTCTGACATTTCCAGTTAAAATTATTTGGATCAAAAACAAACATTTCACCTATTTTTTCACTTTTGTAAATTAAATATACACTGATTCTCATTTTATTTTTTAAATGAAAGCACAGTTGAAAATAATACTTTAAAATAAAAACCTTATAATTTAGCAACAGGATATTTCACTGATAAATGAAATCTAAAACTAGGGCCTAGGTTTTTTTATAGCAGTTTCCTCCAGGCAGTTTACTTTTCTATTCAATAATGGATAATATTTTCTGTGATCATGTTTGTGTTTTAAAGAGAAAAATACATATATTATAATATATTTTGGGGTTGGTTTTTTTTGACATGCTACTGAATTTCTGGCAGTTTAAAAAAATGAATATATAAAATTAATTCCCTGTATCCACTCAACTTTAGATACTAATATATTGCTTTCTAAAATTATACATAAACCAAGAAAATATGGGCTAAGAAAATCTATAAACTTAATGCCATTTAACTCATAAAATAAATTGATATGAACAAGCATAGTCTAACCACAAACACAACATGCTGGATCTTGCTCTAAAATTACATTTTTAAAAAATAATTGGCAGTCAACCAATTAAAAAACCCTAAATGGCTCTCCAAGATTAGCAGATTGTGGTGATTAGAGGACTGAATAGAAGGCCATTTATCTTTTCAATGTTTTTTTAAGATTACACTCACAGCTTCATTAGTTGAGTGCAACGTGATTTCATTTGTTCAAGTTACAATTTCAGACTGCTATTCCTCTGAGCATTTAGCTCACCAATCTTGGTTCTATTAGCTCATGACCTTGATACTAGCCATCTTTCAGGATGCAAGCTGCGTGGCAGGATGGATGTTAGCTGGGTATTGTTTTTTAGTCCTTTAAAACAAATGAGGCACCATCCTCAAACAGTCCATTGCAGTAGGCAATGCAAGAGGTCATCCCCCTTGGGGAGATGCTTAAATGGGAGACAGATGGATTTATTGACTTTGAGGTGGTGGAGGGGAAGGAGAATATAACTCTGTGACACATCCTAAAATCAATGAGTATATCTGTTCATCCTGCTGTACTCTTCCCTATGCAATTAAAACCAATTACTTTCTGGGTTCCTGCTGTACAGCTGACAGAAAATAATGTTCTAATTTGGAGCATAAGTATATTTCACCAAATTTAAGCCATTATTTTGGTCTATGTTGTGTGGATGCTTATGGGCCAAGAACAGTCTGAAAACATATGCACTGAAAACACATTTCAAACATCTTACATCAAGCATCCTGATTTATTTTATGTATCAGCTGGTTATTGATATAACACTATTTCGTATCCTCAAAAATTAAACAGTGAACATGCACTGTAAATGGGGGATAGGTAATATTGTGATAGCGAACTCCACCCACAATTTATATTCACCTTGTAAGATCAGAAAAACCTGTCCTTTCTTTCTTCGAATTCACAAAGCCTGACATTGATTTTCCCTTTGTAGTCCTTTTTATCTCAAGAGACTTCAAAACTAGAATTTCAGTCCCTTTGACTCAGCAGCCCATCTGTGAGGCATTTGGGCTTGCCAGTAGGGCTATGTAGATCTTCAAAGAAGCACTTTGCTTTGACAAAGCTTCAAAGAGGTTCCTTCAGTCGAGGTGGTCCTGCAAAGTGCCTAAAGGAGAGTCACAGTGCTTCAGTCTTGAAGTTAAGAGGGAGGCTTTGCATATGTGCTGGTGCATGCTCAAAGGCCCACTTCCAATAAAGAAAGGCAGCCAAATCATTTCATTGCCCTCCATCTGTGTTCAGCAAAAAGAAAAATAATTTAAATTTTTAGAAGGATGACACACAGCATCACAATGTTGTAGTGATCCAGATCACCTCAAGATGAGGTTGAGACCAAGCCACACTGGCCTGATAACAAACTGCTCTACAAACCTTAGGAATTACAAGGCTTAGGCCAGAAACAGCCACCTAGGTGTGGTTACTCTATTTTACATTACCAGTGAGAATAGAACGTCTTCTGTAGGAAGTGAACATGCAATATTTTGTTACAGAATGATGAAACTCTTCAGATGTGATCCCTGAAGTGGAAGTCCTTCCACAAAGCAATCTCTTTGAGTCACTAACAATAACTGAAGCAGCCTGGTGTTTCCTGCCAGCTGGTCCCCTGCTGAAAGAAAGATATAAATAGATCAAACTCTTGAACATTTTATCTCTGATCTTTTTCCTTGATTACTATACTTACTGGGAACTGCAAAATAAAAATCTCTTTATTTCATTCCATAGAAAAGGAAATTCCCCAACACATATAAACATAATAAATTTGACTGGTTGGTTGGTTGGTTGGTTGGATGGATGGATTGATTGATTGATTGATTGATTGTAGAGCTATCAGATCATCAATACTTATGTTCTTGTTTCTGGATCTTTGCTGAAAAATCTATCATAACTGGTTGTATGGAACCACCTTTCTACTATTCATTTGTCAGAAATTGTGTAGGATCTCCTGCTTGGGCTGGGATTGGGCTAGAAGACATACAAGGTCCCTTCCAATTCTGTTAATCTATTAATCTGAATCTAATCTGTTAATCTATGTATAAAATCCATGGTGAATGGTAATGGTGAAATAATGGTACCTTTTAAAATATTTTTCCTAGTAGCTACAATTATGGCTATACCAGTCTGGCTATACCAGACTGAACAGAAAGTTTAAATATTCATGCCCAACCTGAAATAGATATAAAACTCTGTGATACAATCATTTTTTCTAAAATATACAGAGGAATGAGAACATTAGAGTTGACTCAACATCACACAGAAAAAGAAAGAAAGAAACCTTTCCCAAGTAAATTTTTACCTACTTGTAGTGTAGGTAATTTTCTGAAGCAAAAGTTTCTGTGTTTTGTTTACCTGCCCATCCTCCAGTATCTTGAAGAGATTCCATGTTAGTCAGAGATACCAATAAAAAGGTGAATATCTGAATTCTTGTTTGGATGTCTAGTGCAATCCCAGCTCCACCATATGTAGTCCTTCAAAAGCTAAAAGCCTTCCTATTTCTAGCAGAAGGATAGCAGCCAGGGAATTCTGACTGTAAGTGTCCAAGAACCTTGCCTCACTTATGGATGTAGACAGACATAGTGACACAAAGTTAAGTGGCTATGAAACTCAAGAGGGTATGACTTGATCATTCACAATAAGATCTCTTTTCCATTTTAAAATTCAAAGAACTGTTTCCATCCATCTACCTGATAACTCAAAATTCCCAAATTTCTGATTGGGAATTCTGACAGCCATAATCCAGTTCATCTGGAAGGTATCAGATGGGGAATTATACAGTGAAAAAAATATAAAATTATAGCACTGTGATATTAAAAAAACTAACTAAGCAAACCCAGTCAATGCCAATCAAAGCATAAGATTCATTGATTTAAATCTTTCCCATTAAGTCTATGACTTAAGATATGAGATATTCCATAAGAGTATAGTTGGTTAGTTGACTGATTTGTCCTTTGCAAAAATTTTCAGTTCAGATACATTTTGTCTTGCTGTTGGATATACACTAATTGACACAAGCTATGGAGGTGGGGCATTTAGCTAAATGCCTTTATACATATCACATAAGTAAGGAGGTAGTTGCTTCAATCCATTTCTATTTTCAAAACCTTTACTGACACCACTTCATTCTATACATTCATTCACGCTGGCAAAGAATAACATTTCCATTTTTCTGAAGTGTTAATATCAGTCAAAGAGCATTAGAACTGATATTTTAAAAAGCTAATTTTTTCCTCCCTTAATAAATATTGAGATTTTCTATAACCTAAAAATGGTTTGTGAACTGGGTAGGTGCTCTCCTGAATCCATATAAAGTAAGGCTGCTTAAGTGAAACCTCATCCATATTTAAAAGTAGTTGATAAAAAAAATATGCAAAATAGTCAGGGAAGATGGAGCTTGATCAGCAGGTCCTGACCTCATGGCAACAAAAACAAAACTGTCACGTTAATTTCCATGAATATTTTATTGCCAATGACACATTATCCCTTACAACACTGCTGTGGCCATTAAATGTTCATACTTAATCTCTACAAAATATTCCAGGAGTTATCAGTCTGAATAGGTTTCATGCAGTAGCCCATTTAAAATAACTATTTCAGTCACGTCCTGATTCTACCTATTTCGAAATTTGCAAACCAGATAAATAAAAGGAAGAATTCTTTCCTTTTTGGTTTTAAACATTTTATAGTATGTTGGGCTGGGGATGAAAGTAGGTGTAGTATCGACAAGTAACAAATCAATAGAAATAACATAGCTTGTTGTGTAGTTAAATGAGTTGAGAAGTTATCAATCATAATATTCAAGTATATATTATTAACTTATTCTAAGTTTAGACCATGTTAAATGCTGTGTGTGTGAAAATAGTGTGTGTGAAAGGGAAGCCCAGCTATTCTCGTTGTACACACGTTGTATTCTGACAATAAAGGTTTGACTTTGACTTTGAATAACTTAACTCCAACATTGCTAGAGGGTAGGAAATGGGGAAGTTATTTTTGCTATTGCAACCTTTTGACATCATCAAATTGTAGTTTTGCAAGCGATGCCAGAGATCATTTGTTCAGTCACTTGCTCAAGACAGAATCCAGTACTATATCTATGGCATCCTTCAAAGAAGAACTTACCAGTTCATGTGGCCACCCGTTCCTATGGCTGAAAGCTTATACAATCAAGAAATACTTCCTGACATCTAGTCTGCACTTACATTGTTGAAGCATTAACCCATTGATTAAAGATTTAATGAAAGACTACATTTATGCATTAAATCATTTAAGCTTTATCTGGATTATTTTGATTCAATGGGCTGCCTCTGTAGTATGCATGTACTGACAAGCAAAATTAGAGGGTTGGTAATTTGGGGGATAGGCAAATGAGTATCACGATTGTGGTGTCACATCAAAAGAAGCATGATCTAATGAGGAAGCTAATGACTGTATAGTTTATATGCAAAGCTTCCTTCAGTACAGGTTCTAGCTCCATAGACCTGAAAGCGTGTTCATTCTCAAAGATTCAATTTCAGGGACAGGGTTTATTTAAAAAAAAAAAACTGTTTGCTAGGAAGTTAACACTTCCCTTGAAATGTCTGGTTAATGAGTTTAAAGGCCATTTAAGGTTCCACAAAGCCCCCTTTGCTCTCTTCTTTAATCCTGTTTTGGCTGCAGAGACATTAACCATCTTCAGAATTACTGAGCCTGGCACTCTGACAAATTAGTCAAATAGACATATAGACATAAATAATATCTATATACTATGCAAAAGAGAGAGGAAGGGAACAAAAAGACCAAAACACCTCCCAACCAGCAATCAGCACCCAGATGAGCATAGATTAACTCTAGGATTAACATCAGACCAACAGTCAAGTAAACAATACCTCAATCAAGGAACTGCCAAACAAGCCAACAGAAAACAGCCCAACCAAAGAACCTCTAAGGCCACCTGCAGAGAAGCCACTAGAATACAAATTGAGACCAAACTCCACTCCTTACTCACATGGATGACATTACTTAGTTTGGGTAGTGAAATGTCTGAAAGAAAACAACCAAGCATCCAAGAAAACAATCAAGGTCAAAGGCCTCTCATTTCAACCCTGAGTCATTGATTGATAAAATACACAACAAACTGAAAGAGCAAAGTTGTCAAGCCAAAAGAAAATAAAATACAAAGGGCGGGCTCTATGATCACTCAGGTCCCAACTGAAAGAATAAGTAGGTCAGTAGCTTCCTGAAGAAAACCAGGGTGGCAGCCACACTGATCAAAGGGGGAAGATCATTCCAGAAGGTAGGAATTGCAAGGTGCTGCAAGGATCCTGCAAGGTGACATTGCTTAATTGATGGGACTTGGAGCTGCTGAACTGAGCCAAACAAGCAGAGGTGGCTTAATATTTCAAAGCTGAGTAGATGTTGCAAGGAGGTGAGTAATAGACATGTATTATATTATTACATTCAAGTAATAGCCATCTGCTTTCCCAAAGCAATCTGGCCTCCCACGATTCCAAGAATGAAGTGAAACACCTCATCAAGGTAAACTATGCCACCTTGAGATGACTTGCATTCCTTTGTGGTCCATAGAAATCATATCCACTTCACACAGCTCTTTTTATATATGTAGATTTTACCCCACATGTTTTTAATAGCCTTCCCAATTCAAATAACATATTAAAAGAAATAACAGCCACGCAAAAGAATTACAGTTCCAAAAAAAAAATGTGATGACGTGCTTCACATGTTCTTCTGTCCCCTTTTGTCCTTGCCCCAACACAGGCCGGGGTGAGAGCATTTGAAATTCGTAGAGCTGGTAGGAGATTTTAATATTTCAAGACACAAAACCATTAATTTTGCAAAAAGTCAGAAGCTGAAGGAACATGATTGGTGAAAACCATGTTGTGATGTCTAAGTGAAAAAATAACCAGAAACCTGCTTTTCCACCCGGTCAGATCAGCTCTTCATCATCTGCCTGAAAGCCTCCAATGAGTCAGAGAAGGGGCTTGCAAAGGGCATTGAAGGGGGGGGAGGGGAATAAGTGCCAATCAGTTTTATCCTATCACTGCAGAGGCTTGGCGAATTCAGCAATAACTGCAGTGTATTAAGGCAACAGTGAAATAAAGTAAGCCAGGCAAATAGAATCTAGGGACGTTTTAACATTATTTATTAAATCTTGTCTGTTTTTTCTGTCACAGGGCACCAACACATGCCATATCCTATGCCTATCAAAGAAGATAGTAGTGGGAGGAATATAGAAGTTAAGGTGCTGAATTTGGACTCAGAAAGACTAGTTTCTGGTCTCTGTTCACTACAGAACTCACACTCTGTGCTAGTCATACTCTGTCACTCCACTTTACCCCAATGGCAGAAACAAGAAACTAACCAGTGCCGGACCAGTCCGAATACAAGGCAAAAACCAGATTGTCTGAACACCACCAACTGTTTTGTGTGTGCCCCCTGTGATGCACCCTGGACAGAGTGTGAGCATGAACTGAATGAACTAGCAATAGTAAACAGCCAGATTGCTACTCTCTAGTAACATTGTAGACTTCTGGCTTTCTATACTAAAGCCATACACTAAATAAATATCCCCAACATATATCCCAGACAGCAGGAGGAGGATGAAAATGACCAAGCTCAGGTGGGGGCAGTAGCAGTGGAGAACAACAGGAATATGCAACAGAGTGGGGGGGAGCAGCCAAAAAGGCAGAGATGGGGGTGGGAAGATAAGAGGGTGGGGAGTTGAAATAACCACTGAGGTTATAAGTGCAAGTGTGTTGCCAGGCACTCAAATGTTGAACACTTGATTTCTATTTCTATTTCTATTTATTTAATTTATATACCGCCCCCTCTCCCGCAGGACTCGGGGCGGTTTACAGCCA
>JAEANM010029025.1:0-10256 GCA_017656035.1 Myanophis thanlyinensis | reverse complement strand
CCTCCTCCTCCTCCTCCGCCCCCTCCCCCCCCCTCCCTCCGTCCTCCTCCTCCAACATCACCACCACCACCACCACTTCCAAAATCCAAGAAAGCAACCAAGTTCAAAGAGCACCTCCTTTCAACCCTGAGCTTTATTGGAATCACATCCAGGATCAAACTTATCGTCATCCAACCAGCCAGCTGAAAAAAAAAAAAAAAAAGGCCAATAAAAGTGGCCAAGAGATTTAGTTCACAAACTGGTCATGGAAACTGTTTCAGAAGACCATCTCCAATCCAGGATTTGGTCATTTAACAAAGAACTTTTGGCCATATACAGAGGTTATACAGTTAGACGTATTTCTCTTACAGGTAGTCCTCCACTCAGAAGCATTCATTCAAGCATCCATCTGAACTTATAATGGTGGATAGGATGGCCTGAAGCTTCTTCAAGCTCCGGAGAAGAGCTCTGGAGAAGAACTTAACAAGTCTTCAATGAAACATCTTCAAAGTAAAATCAAAAAGTCCATTTAATTCTTGAAAAAGCACTTTTGGGACATTCTCAAGAATGTTAAGCATCTATTCAAAGTATTGAAAATACCAGTATGTGTGCAGGTGTGCCTGTGTGTTTAGTAGACAAATGTTATGAAAGTGATGCATCACCTGTTGCTGGTGATGCATATGAAAAAACAAATCTCCAAAGCCATTCAAGAGAATATTTGCCAATATATTAAATTTATCTTTCTCAAAAGACTGAGCTGTATCCACTATGCTGAGAGAGAGGCAGGACTGGAATGAAGAAAGATAAGAGTCTTACGGCTTGTTCACACTTTTCATGTCAGAGATTCAAGACAAAATCCAGGGTAAGGCTTGGAAACCACTTTTCTGTAAAAAGCATTTGCAACTTTTATTATGTGGAGCCAAGAGAGATGTTGGATTTTTTTTTTTTCAATTCCCACTGGGGAATCCCTTCCCACCCACCTACTCATTTTTTTTCACTGCTACAGGATTATTATTATTTTTTTCTTTAAAAGGAGAGCAGCATCTTCAGCCTTTTGGTTGAAGAGCAGACATAACGATAACTGTTCATTCCAGAAACTGATCATAAATAATAAATTGATTTTTGAATGCAGAAGCTTTTCTTCTTCTTCTGAGAAATTTAAAAAGATGAAGGTAAAGTTTCTTTTCAAGCTGAGCTCAGTGCCTTGTGACTGCATGAACACATCCTTGTAGTTTTCTTCAGCAGAAATAGTAGTGGGTTTTTATTGCCTCTTTATGGATTATTTTTCAGCTATCCTATCTAACTGCCAGTTCTGGTTGTTACTATTATTAGTCTTAGTATACGACATTTGTACAGTAGCCAGAAGACTGCAATGCTATAGCAGAGTAGGGCTTGCCAAAGTACCAGACCTGTTATAGGACACACTTGCATGCTTCTCAATGTGTGCCACGTGAGGGCACTCTGGCTTCACACCAGAGAGAAAGACGAGTGGCTCTTCCTTGCAGCATCACTCCCTTCCTGGAGCTGCTTCACAAACAGGCATCACCAACTGGGAAGGTTCAAAGCCATCAGGAATCTCAGTGCCTGCACAGAGCACCAGCTCGTCTCCCTACCAAAGTGGTACCTATCTATCTACTTTCATAGGACTTGCTTTCGAGCTGTTAGTTGGATAGAAGCTCAGGCAAGTAATGGGAGCTCACTCTGCCTACACAGTGCTAGGGCTCGAACCCCTACATGAGGCTCCCCTTGAAGAGCATCCAGAGGCTGCAGTTAGTGCAGAATGCGGCCACGCGACTGATCCGGGGGGCTCCTCAGAGCTCCCATATTACACCCCTCCTCCGCGAGCTGAACTGATTCCCTGTGGCCTTCTGGGTGCGATTCAAGGTGTTGGTTCTCACCTTTAAAGCGCTCCATGGCTTGGGACCCGGGTACTTACGGGACCGCCTGTTGCCACCATCAGCCTCCCGCCGACCTGTGCGTTCCCACAGGGTGGGCCTCCTTGGGATTCATTGTCTGGACGTTGTCGTCTGGCAGCCCCAAGAGTCTGAGCCTTTTCTGTGGGGGCACCCTCCCTCTGGAACGAATTGCCCCCGGAGATCCGGACCATCATGGACCTACGGACCTTCCGGCATGCATTAAAACACTTTTTGTTCCAGCAAGCCGGTCTGGCCTAGTACCATCGGTTGGGGATTTTAATTGGCTTTTATTGGTTTTGGTATTTTTGAATTGTTTTAAATTTTTAACATTTTTTATAATTTGGTTTAATTGGCCACTGATTTAATCTGTTTTAACTGTTTTCCAGTTGTTATATTTTATGTTTCTAGATGGCTGTACACTGCCCCGAGTCCTTCGGGATAGGGGGCGGTATAGAAGTATTGCTAATAAATAAATAAATAAATAAATACATTCTCTGGTGTTATTAAGCCACTGAGTCACCACACCTTGCTCCAGTTCTGGTAATGGTTAGTTTCCATATACTAACCAGGACAAACTTTACTTACCTCTATGTTCCACCATATGCAGTTGACTTTTTAAAATTTAAAAAAAAAATTCCCTGGGTTTTTTTCCCCCTTCCCATCTTTCATTAAGAGGCAGGAGGCAGGTTGTGGTTTCTCTCTCTCTCTTTTTTTTTTTTGCAAAAAACCCCTCAAAATTATAAATACAGTTTACTTGTTTTAGGTTATAACAGTTGGAAAACATCTTTTAGCAGACATTAGTGGAATTGTTTACGCTCAAGGTTTTGCCAAGTAAGAAATCTGATTTCCAGCCAAATAAAGGTAATTGTCCTGTAATTGTCCTAGAAAATGTCTAATTCTTGACTCCAGGATTTCAGTTAACTATGACTAATTATGCAAAGCCGTTTCAAAGGGACTGATTAGCAACCAACTTACTTTTATCTATTCCCCATCCCACCCATAGATTCGGAGCCTAGATTTCCTCCAGCCCCCAAGAATGCAACCCTGCTAAATCATTCGTTCTTTCTCCCGCTCATAATTACATTTGGAATTTGAAAGATCGTGGCGAATATGTAGGATAATGTGTGGAACTATTAGCGAAAGGATTTTGTAGAACATCAAAACTCTTCCTTTCTGAAGTGAGACAATAAGATTTTGAGGCACATTTTAAAAAAGAAAAACAGTTGGACACCTTTTTTTTTTTTAGTTTGGGAGAGAAAGAGATGGGCCCAAAAAAACCCGTGGCATTCTTACAAGCTTAAAATCCCTGCTGGCTGTAGGTTGGTTAAAACGGAAAGAAAAGAAGGAAAGAAAATTCCATCTTCAAAAGTAGTTTTCTCATTGCTTGAAATAGCTGGTCTAAACGTCTATGGAGATTCTCAATCATCCAGGTCACCGTTGTTCCAAAGATGTTTTTTCAAAAAAAAAAGCTCAACTTTCCTGAATATTTTTCTTCCTTGAAAACATTTTGCTTTTTGCCTCTTTAGTTTTTTTTTTTTTTTTTAAGAACTGAAGAAACTTTTTGGATATGAAGGAAAAGATTTTCAGCTCTGACCTCAAGTAGGAATCCCATCCAGTTCTATGGTTCCTACAACACAAGCCCCCCAAAATTAAATATACATTTTTCCCCTCTCTCCTACTGCCAGTTTATTAGAACCCAGGGTCCTGTAACCAAATTGATTTCCATTTGATTTCAGGCAAAAGAGATAATGGCTGTACACTGTACACCCCACCCACCCACCCCCAATGTAAAATTAATTTCTGGAATGTATTAGCACAGGAGGAACAGTTGCTGAGCAATTTACAGGACTTTGATGATGGCTTAAGCAAAGCCACGGACAAATAACATGTGACAGGAGAAGCTGGAATCAAAGTCCAGCCGCCCCATATGGTGAGCTTCTAAATTGCAGGTGGCAGTCTTAATCCCTGAGCTGACTCCATTTCCCTAGGCTGTTTATTGGCTCTTTCTTGGAAGGAAGAGACCCCCCAGAAAAACAAAACAAGATAAAAATGCTCCCTGCTCCATCTGAACGTTGCTTGAGAAATAATCCGTACCGTTCTGCTGTCTCTCTGATGGTTTCTCAAATTCTGATTTCTGAACATTCCACTAACAGAAACAGGAATTAGGTTTTTTTTTCCACCCAACTTACAACCTGCAGATATCAGTTAGAGCAAAACAAAACATCCACTCGGCATCACTTCTTTGTCCATGAAGTTAGCACGTTTGCTTCGGCTGGTCATTTTCTGCTAGTAAGATTCCAGAGCTCTTGTAGACGTGGGGAGATTTAATAGCTAGAGAAAATCCTCCCTCATTTCTCCCTGCTGTGATTTTGTAAAGAGGAATTGCAGAGAATTATGTGCCCTCCAACTAACTTTGCCTTGGGCTAGAGCATGGGGTTGGATGGAAGAGCATACTGTTATCCATGTGGTTCAGTTCCAAGTGGGGAAAAAGACACTGGAGACATGGAGGCTGCTTGGAAGGATGGTTTATTGGTTGTTCAAGGTTGAAGTTCCAGGTGAAAAGGACTGAGATGCTGAGAGCCCCTGGGTTTTATACCCTCTGTAGTTTGAATTTGGGCTTGTGTTCTGATTGGCTGTCAGAACTCCCATGATGCCATACAAGGGTAACTTTATAGGTTGTCTTTTGAGACCCAAGCTTGGTTGAATCCTTTTGTCTGTGCCATGTGGCTGTAATCTTTCAAGGGGCCATGTGGCACTCCCACCCTGGGGCCAGGAGCCTTTTAATTGCAAATAAAGCTAGCTCAGTCTATTGTCCTTCAAATAAGTATCTGCTGGTAGGGGCAGGAGGCTAGGATCTGCTGGTGGGGGCAGGAGACTATTTCTGTTTTAAGATTTCTATTAACCTTTTAGAGGAAATATTCTGCCTTTTAATGTTTCCTGGAATATTTTATTTTTTCCTAGGAGAGGGGTGGGTACTAACTTCCAACAATACAGTGGTGGGACCTTCTTCTCTTCTTGTTGTCTGGAGAGGGACAAGAGTTGATATACAGCCTTTTCAGAGGCGATCAGACATTCTTGCTGCAGCTGAGGAATCCACAACTGTAGCACAGCAAATTGTTGGGAATGTTTTGAATGAAACAGTGCCCAGTGCTCAGTTTCTCCAGCAGAATAACAGAATTGGAAAAGGACTTTGGAGATCTTCTAATCCAACACTCTGTTCAAGCAGAAAAGCCTATAATGGTTGTCCAAACTCTTCTTAAAAAAACAAACAAACTCCAGAATTGGAGCACCCATGACTTCCGGTGGCAAGTTGTTCCACTGATTAATTGTTCTAACTGTCAGGAAGTTTCTCCTTAGTTCTAAATTGCTTTTCTCCTTGATGAGTTTCCATCTGTTGCTTCTTGTCCTGCCTTCAGGGGTTTTGGAGAATAGCTTGACTCCCTCTTCTTTGTGGCAACCGCTGAGATATTGGAACACTTTCCATCATGTCACACCTAGTCCTTCTTTTCATTAAAGTAAATGTACCAATTCCTGGAGCTGTTCTTCATGTGTTTTAGCCGTACAATCACCTATTCAATCCCAACGCATTCCAACATTGGTACCAAATTATCTACTTACTGGAACACTGCTTGAAAGATTTGACTTTGACATTTTGTTGTTGTTGCTATTCCTACAACTCTAAAAACTGAAAGACCAGCCCTCCCTTTAAAAAAAAAAAAAACAGTGGGGGGGACACTTGTGTGGTGCTTAATAAAATGCACAATAGCCTGTTACAACCCACTCTGCTTTGGCATTGTTAAGCCTGGATTTCAATCACGATTTTTGAAGAAAAGCCAGTGTCTAAAATCAATCGAACTACTGAGTCCTATTCATCAATTTTTTTTTTGCTTTATTGGCAGTTGACACTGGGAAAATTAAGTCTCTGAAAAGAAACCCAAAGAAAGAGAGGGGGAAAACTTGTCTGTCTGATAGTTGTGTTGCCAGATAATATCTCAGAGACAAAGACCTGCTTAACACTGGGTATCTCCTGCTCGCTGGCTCTTCTGATTGCAATCTCATTTCGTTTGTCCTTGGTAAGAGTTGTGTTCGCCGGTGACCTCCAACTTGTTTAAATATTCAGCAGAAAGTTTATGGACTTTCCCATAACCTTGATTAAAAGTCTATTGGGAACCCAAACGCTGAACCAGGAACTTTTTGCTTTGCCAAGCAACTGAAGGGTTTCGTGCTGATTTCTGCTGGTGAGGAGCACTTCTAATCAGCAACTGAAAGGGGCCAGAAGATGGAACAAAGGAATGGTAGAAAAGAAACTAACGCCAGCCCCATAAAATTGCTTTGGTCTTCTCCAGATTGAAAAGGATGACTGCCATACAAATCATTTGCACAGCAGGATTTCTCTTCCGTGCTGAAGGAAGTTGATTTGTGTATGTAAATAAGTGGAGCCTTAAGAGATACGTTCTCAAACACATTTTCCCCATGCAGTAATTTTGTTTTTCATTTTCGGAAAGCAGAACATTTTGTTTTTCTTTTTGCAACCGCGTCTGTCCTTAAAAGTCAACGACAAAGAACGGTTGCATTCAAGAAGGAGAGGAGAAGAAAGAGAACAAAAGGATATATCCAACAAACAAAATTTACAAGAATCTCCAATAGATTCTAAATTGCATGTACAGGCAGGGTCAGGGCCAAGGGGCGTAAAATCCGCATTTTCACCTTTGGTTCCCAGTTCAAGTGGGCAAGTTTTCTCTTCTCCTTTGTTACTCCATCTGCTTGGGCCACAATATCTGCACACTTCACTGACATATGGAAAGAGAACTGGATTTGTTTATCGAACCAAATCAGCTTCTATTTTATTTTATTTATTTATTTATTTTTTGAGAAAAAATGTGCCAGGGTATTTTTATTTTTTGTAAAAAAGACCACTTATAGAAAGCACATAGCAGCCCTTCATCTTTGAGAATAATGTAATTTCTATAAGAGTATTTTGGAAATTCAAAATGAGAGTCGCTAGAGGTTCCTGCCAAGATTAGCTAAGACTCCTAGATCTGGATTGCAACAGTCCCAGATGATCGCTGACTGGCAGCAAGGGACACACACAAAACTCTTCCTCTTTGTGGTCAGCTAGTCATTGTTCAGGGGTTTTGTGACTCACAACTCATAGCTGGCAGAAAAAGTATCCCTAACCCACCCACCCCTGCACATTAAAAAGCAGAGACATCACCTTGCTGACAAAGCTCCATATAGTCAAAGCTATGGTTTTCCCAGTAATGTATAATTGTGAGCGTTGGGCCATAAGGAAGACTGAGCACTGAATAATTGTGTCAGTGTATGATAGTTCATAGACTGGGAGAGACATAGCAACAGATCAGCCAATGGGAGCTGATTGGTGACTGAAACAGTTTTGGAGCATGGACGTGGCTTAGCTCTGTGCTCAGCTCTGAATCAGAAACTGAAACTAAGTAGTCTGCACATTCTGAACTGAAACTGAAACTCCTCTCCTCTGTTTGTATTTGCTACTAGGTTGGAAAAAAAACCCTGCCTTTGGGTGTTGTATATTTACTTCATGTTATATCATATATAAAGAGAAGTTTGTTCTATATACAGTAATGGAATCCTGCTGAATCAGTTACTTGTGTGTGTTTCTGAACGTGATTGCTGCTGCAATCTCTGACAAATTGACGCTTTCAAATTGTGGTGTTGGAGAGAAGACTCTTGAGACTCCCTTTGGACTGCAAGATCAAACCAGTCGATCCTAACAGAAATCAACCTCAACCGTTCTTTGGAAGGACAGACGCTGAATCTCAAATGCTTTGGCCACCAAAATTGTCAGGGTTCCAAGTAATAGACCTATGAAGCTGACCCAAAGAAGAAGACAGGGTGTAGTGGAAAAGACCCTGATGTTGGGAAAGATGGAAGTCAAAAGGAGACAGGGACGGCAGAGGAAGAGATGGCTAGATGTTGTCAGAGAAGCAGTCGGCATGAGATTGGATAGATTCCAGAAGACATTGAAGGACAGAAGAACCTGGCATGCTATGGGTCACAAAGAGGCAGACACGATTCAGCAACCAAACAATCTCTACCTATTAATAAGTGACGAAGGAACATTGAACACAGATCCTGTTTTTTCACATGGAAAGGAACTGAGAAGCAACATCAGAGGGGGGTTCTGTCTTTTCAAATCCAATTATCCAGATTGAGGTACTGAAATAGAGAGCCACAATGAGTTCTCTAGGACCAAAGCATCTTTGTTTTCACATCATTATTACCATGGATGTTTTATTTACTGGGCATGTTGTATTGGTACAGCATGATCAATGGTCAGGTGTTCCATGAAATCTGGAAGCATATATGTCAGAAACATTAATACATGTGGGATATTATTTGTTGGTTCTACAACCAACAGGGACAAAAGTGCGGACTTTTCTATATTGTATTCAACAGTTTGTTAAGATGACGGTATAATATTATGATTTTCTTTTTAGATCAAGCTGTGTTTTTTTTTCCATGAGTGTGTTTGCGTTTGTGTGTGTGTCCATCCATGTTTTCTTCTAGCAATATGTCGAGAAATATTTTTTTAATACTTTGTTGTATAAACAAAGACTTAATTGTTCCCACTGAGATCCCAGGCCTACAGAAGCACATTCATTACCTCGTCTTACCTTAACAATTCTTGCAAAGAAAAAATCCATGCGTTAGCAACAGGAACAAATTAAAAAGAAAGAAAAGAAATTTCACTACACCAATCAGCAGAATTATTGGCCATTTCCAATCAGTAAACTCATAAGGATTGCAAGAGTAGGTAGATACCTGCTCATAATAATAACCTAAAAATTCATGGATTCGACAATGGGATAAGATTAGTTTCCAAACTAACAAGCTTCCTTCTTTCCCAATACTTGTCATTCAAAAACTTTTCTAGCAGGGAGCAAAAAAAAAAAAAAAAAGGAGCAAATGTTTAATAATGTATCAGAGCAGAGTTGATTATACGGTGTAACAGGTTATCATTATTCATTTATGCGTCTTCAGCCAGGTAAGCTGATGGGGTTTTGACAAGCGACTCCACAATAAAAGTCATATGGAATGCTATGGACACATTAAACATTCATCAGATTCTACACACTGCAGCACGTTTGACCCAACCTTTTCCTCCAAGTGTGAGCAATCAGACACAAAGGTGATGAAAGTGCTAAAATAAGGAAGTGTGAAAAATCAAAATGTCAAGGGTTTGAAGAGAATATCAACTTTCCCGTCGTCAACTTTTTAGGGATTAAAAACAGAATAGACGCGTAGCATGATCTCTTATGTATCTTCTAGCTAAGCAAATTGATGATCCTAAAATCAGATTTATATGAATATCCTTAGGCACCTGACACTTTCACTGGTATGAGTGTCTCTTTAGAACAGCTTGGTTAACAGGGCGTGTTTCACTGAGGTCTTCTAACTCAATTAGTTACATAGAGTTAGCTGAATTATGTGTAGTAGACATTCTGACTGTGTCCTGTGATTTTTGTATACTGATAATTAACTAACTCAATTCATGTCAGGTCAATTGGCTAGAATGCACTATTTTTAATCTTCAAGAATTCCCTAAAGCAGTGGTGGAATTCATTTTTTTTTAAACTACCAGTTCTGTGGGCATGTCTTGGTGGGCGTGGCTGGGAGGGTCATGTGACTGGGTGGGTAGTTTCTGCAAGCAGGGCAATAAAGATTAGGCTAGAAACAGCACCAGGATTTTTTTTTTCCTGCCTTCCTTACAGGATTAACCTTGTAAAGTGGAAAAAACAAAAACAAAAGGAGATTTCTTCTAACAACCGGTTCTCTGAACTGCTTAGAAAATTTACTGCTGGTTCTAGCAAATAAGCTATAACCTGCTGAATTTCACCTCTGCCCTAAAGCAGGAATGTGTAAGTTCTGAAATGCTGAAGTCTGGATTTTTCTTGGGAAACAGATAAGATTCACGCAGCAACTTCATCATGCTAGAGAGATTTGCTACATAATGCCATTAATTTTATTTTGATCAACAATCAGCAGATTGCATAAAATAGAATTAAAAGGGAAAAATATTGTGTTCAGCCTTGCATCAGCTGTTCTCATTGTGCCAACAGGAAAAAAAAATAGATCTGTATTCAGGTGATAGATGATTTCACATCTGTGTGGGCAAGATAAAGAGATGATCTTGAAAAAGATACATATGTGCCATTTTGGCAGCATCCATTTTGAAAGAATGTGCTTAGCTCAGAAAATTTAAAAAAAGAATGAGAAAGATGAATAGACTGGACTGGACTGGACTGGATTAGACTAGACTAGACTAGACTAGACTAAACGACTGGACTAGAGTAGAGTAGAGTAGAGTAGAGTAGAGTAGAG
>JAEANM010029024.1:0-10257 GCA_017656035.1 Myanophis thanlyinensis | reverse complement strand
ATATATATATATATTGACCTCACCTCTGTATCTTTATCATGAAAAGCAACTCTAATAGTTAATAAATGGAATTCGGTACATATATCACAAAATCAACTCTGGAAATTTCTTAATAACTACTTTACTTGATTACTTAATTACTTAATTTTATATATACAATTCTAATCAAATATTTCCAAGATTTCATCAATTCCTCCTTTCCATAACCTATAATTTCTAATCATGAAAACTGTAAATCACAAAATCATTTTCTTTCTTACACAAAAAGTTCCTAAGGGGTTTCTAATTGATAAATATCAGTAATGATCTCTCTCTAATCAAGAAGTCAGTTTATCCATCTCAACAGATTCTATCAATTTCATCAATCATTCCTCCATTGTGGGTAATGCAGAATCTTTCCATCTTGATGTATATAGTAATCTTGTCACACTGATCATATATCGAAATAATTCTTTTCTGACTGTTAATCCATCAGTCTTAAAAGGAATAGTTCTGACTTCAACTGAACATTGACTTCAATTGGATTTTAATCTTTTAAATCCTCTCAATTTGCAGAGTGAGTCTATTTTTTTTAGCTTTTTTACATGTCTACCAAACATAAAATATCCCTTAATGTTGCTCACATTTCCAACATACTTTTAAAATGCCTTTATACATTCTAGATAATTTCTTTGGCTTCATCTACCATGATACCTCATTTTATACAATATCATTTTAAGACCATAGCATCATGTAAATCTCAATTCTTGCAGCTATGTTCTCCCACTGATCCATTTGTATGTTAAGACAAATATTCTTAGCCCACATTATGATACATTCTTTAACCTATTCTTCCATTTCAAATGTCAACAAAAGTTGATATATTTTAGCAGTTATACATATATCATTCATACACAATTGCATTTCACATTCTATCATATTATGCTCCTTGCCATAAGTCTCTTTATCCATTTGAAATCTTTCTGATAATTGTAAATGTGAAAACTATTGACTATATCATTCTGCCATTAATTGTTCTCTTGATTTAACTTTATATGCCGCTTGTTGGTATTCTAGTACTTACTGGTATACTAACCATTTGTCTTTGCCTGATGATTTTTTCCCCCTATACAATGCTTCTTGTGCTGAAATCCAAAGAGGAGTTTTAAAGCAACTTTAAAGAGTTGCAGAGAGGTGCTAAATCCATGTGCCTGTAAATGTTGAAGAAGCTTTTTGAAATCAAATCCAAAGCAGTACAGTTCTAATGATTAAAAAAACGCAAATATGTAATAGCTCTGGGTTTTTTTTTAAGGCAATATAGGCTAGCTTTTCATCTGGCTGTGGCTACTCAGAAGACATATTCAATGTATTTGATAATATTATCACATCTTTATTATTTGAAAGAAGTAATAGCAAGTGAAAAAATATGCACTTCAATATTGCAATGCAGATGCCACCTTATGCACTTTCTCATGACACCACAAATACAAAAAAGCAGGGTTCGCATCATGACATCATAATGTATGTTTCATCATTTTGGCATCAATAGGCTAGCTGCAGATGCTTCAGATCACATTTGATTTTATTGGGTTTTTCTCCAGATATTCTAATTAGCTTTTTTTGGAGGGGGGATATGTTTTGAGTAATGTGACTTCCATTCTTGTGATATTCTGGAAATGTTTTTAAGGATATAGCATCTGGCTTACCATATTTTCCTCATCTTCTCTTTAGACAATTAAAAAGAGATTTGTAAACAGGAAATTGTTGATTAATGATAAGTGTGCTGTTTTCCACAGTGTACATCCATAGCTGGAGAACTATGCATTGTCACATACTATTGTTTTAATCTCTGTCATCTCTAAAATTGGATAGTGGACATGATAGAGCAGAAGAGAAGAGAAAAAAACTGGAGAAAGTCAAAAAAATACAAAGATCTGCAAATAGAAGTAGAATGATTATGGCAAAACAAAACACCACTTGAACACCAACAGCATTGACAAAATCATCATCAGTCAATTCCAAAAGGCAGCCTTACTCAGAACTGCTTACATCCTGTGCTGATACCTTTAGCACTATCAAATAACATTTGGCTATCTCAGGTTCTTGGGAAGGACTTGATAAAAATGCCAAATCCAGTGTGGTATCTGGCTAACAGTGCAATGAACCATAATAATAATATAATTCTGCTTTTTTGCACAGCAAGGACTGTACCTTATCCAGTTGCATTTCAACTATAATGGAACCTTGGGTCATGAATGCTTCTAACCACAACCAAATCGGGTGCTGACAAAAAAAATTCACAAAGTGTTCGACTCTGGTCGCAAAAGCATCCTTGGGTGGCGATCAAACACAGCTGTGGTGATTTTCCCTGCTGCACCATTATTATTATTTTTTTTGTATGCACATGCACAGTCAGTCTAACTTCTGGTCATGACCAATTGAGTTGCAACTGAAGTCCTGGAAAAAGATTACAGTCATGACTGGAGGTTCCACTGTACTTTATTTTTTACAGTCATCTGACTCGTTTTCTTTACTGTCTCAAATCCCTTCTCTCTCTACCCAACCCCATTTGGATATTTTTTTTTTTTTGCAGTGTTTCTTCTTGCACTCTCCTCTAACCCTTTTAAGAAGGGCGCCAATTATACTTTTGAAACTCCAGCATTTGGAACAACTGCACAGTAAACTATAAAATAATAGAGAATAAAGTATATCAATGATGGGGGAAGGATGGGGAAGGCCAACCCTCAGAGAACCCAGGATCAGAATGTTAACCATTTCCATCAGTCACTTACAGGCTATGTCCTTCTGTTACAGTTGTTTCTTTGGCACATCCCATGGGATTTATTAATGCCAGTTTTGTATCTGTTATTTTATGGGTAAGCTGTCTGCTGTGATGTTTTTTGTTTAGTAATCCTGAGCACAAAATACTTGGCAATTATCAATTTCTTCTAAGCGTCTGTGATTCTCGGCTGCACTCAGTAGGTAGAAGCCTATTAAAAGAAGCCTATTAACTAAACTAGGCCACATCCAGCTGGCAGCTTCCAGGCTCCTAATTCATCCCTGCATCATCATGGGAAGTTTAAACTTTCCAACTGTACAATTTTTCAGCAGCAGCTTTTGGATATTCCTACTGAGCCCGTCCAAAAGTAGACAAGCATGTCACATCTTCCAAGGCAGTAGTGCTTGCTCAGCAACAAGAGAGCCAGGGAAATGTGGCCCAGAAAATCCCTCCTAAACTCTCCCTGGAAATTGGGAGGAAATTCTCAGGGAATTTAGATTTGTGATATAAGGCTGTGAGAGATAATGCACATGAGTGGAAAGTCTGTTTTCCAAACTAATCTCTCTACTGCTGCTTCAGACTCCAATCATAACATCTCTTTTCTCCTGTTTCAAGGCTTGACTGTAGGATCTAGTTGCTCATTATCAGGCATCCATTTAAGAAAGATAGAAAGGGGTGACATCTCTTTGTCACTCCCATATACATCATCAGAATGACTCTAAAATATGTTTTTCTGATCCAGGCCCAGATTATATGTGGAGTCCTTGGTGTTCTCAGAGATAAATGGCTTGCTTGCTTGCTTTCAGATGTTTCATTATCCTATTAGCTAACATCATTAGTAATAGTGAGTATGGAGTTTGCTCCCTGCTTATATATAGTAGCTTCCCTGCTAGTGGTGTTGAAGGTGCAATTTTTCCTTCAAGGAACTATCTTAAGATACTTATCTCAAGGTAGCTACTTCAAGGTATGCCTTCAAGAAAGTACCCAGGGGTACCCAACACTGGCAGGGCAAGCTACTATATATAAACAGAGAGCAACCCACCCACCCCACTCACCATGCACATAATGTTACCTAGTCAGGTAATAAAATGTTTGCAAGCAAATATCCACATTCAGAGAGCACCACAGATTCCATAAGTTCAGTCCTGAGCCACAAATATTCTTCTCTATTGGAACCAAATTACATATTCGGATGGTACTTGTGCCTTGAGTGTTCCTGCTCATTTTGGATAACACCCTTGAGTTTGTAGCAGGATTGTTCCAGGAGTGGATTGGATGCTTTGCAAAGAAAGAAATGCCTTTTTAAATGAGCCACTGTTCACTAATAACTTTTAAAGCCTTCTTTTTACCATTAACCATATAAAAGCCCACTGGTTTAAACACTTGCCTTTCAAATGCAAAGTTGATACAGTAGTTTAAAACTGGACTGACTTTTTAATTATTATCTCTATTTTATTTAATTTTTTACTTTTTTCTGTGCCCTTTTCTTTCTTAAGCAAACTAAGTGGTGCACTATTTCAGCATTTTTCCTGTCATCTGATGTTCCATTCACCAACTCCCAAACTGGGAAAACTATAACCTTAAGGGAAAATAGATAATGCAGAGAAAATCAAATAGCTATTGGAAAGAAACAGTACAGCAAAAATGTTTTTTTTAATAAAAGCTCTGTTTGTTGTGTATTTTCATGTTTTAACTTCTACGTATACAAAAAAAATAACTTTGTGTTCCCACCCACCCACCCTCTCTCTCACACACATTCAGACACACAATGTCCCCAAGAATACTCATCCACCAAAAGATGTTGTGAGGGCACAATAGGATAATTGCCCATCGGAGGATATATATAGTTTTTTGTCTTAACCAAATACCTTGTAAGTTGTTGCCAAAGTGTCTTAGTACAGACAGAATTGTCTTAGGTTTACAGTCAAATCAGCCAATACACACAATCGAGGAAGCAAAATTGTAAATGCAGATGTGCCCATCATATAAATATAATCATATAAATACATTTATTATCAAGCAATTAGTTTTGTTCTAGGTTACTAGTAAAGAATACATTTCCTTCTATGGACAATGTGCTACCATAAATAATGCATCATTATAGTAAGCATCCATGCATCTAATAAAAACTAAGAAGGATTTTGGAACTGATATCAGTACTTTCCTATCAATTGGAGCAGTGAAGTCCCTTATTTGAGAATTTGCTGATGATTGAAAAGCAATTATAAAAAACAGACTAAAGGACAAATGAAATGGTAGCAGAAAATGAGTTGCAGGGGAAATAACAAGTGGAAATGCAAATTCTTGAAAAAAGATAAACAGGAGATTAGAATAAAAGAAAACTTGTTTAGTGCTATGAAAAAGTGCAGAAAAGATCTTTTGTATTCTGTTATCTGCTAAGATAGAAGCAGAGTGAATTGAGAGAAGGAATAGTATCAGACTGCTTTTTCCAAATAAATTCTGCTTTCCTGATCTGGAGAGGCAGGAATGCCTGCTAAGGATCCCCATATTCCTAGAAGGATGCCATAAAGATTTCAATGGTATGTGTTCTTTGTGGATACTCTCACAACTTGTTTCCTCATCCCAGGACTTCTAGAAACTAAACAAAGAACTTTGCCATTCTGAAAGGCTTATGAGGATTGATTGGAATCATCTATGCTATGTTTAGTTTTAATGATTTGTGTGTGTGTGTGTTTGTAGATTTTCATGGGTACAGGTATATAGGTCTAGGTGTGTTTGGGTCTTTTCCCATGTAAGATTGAGAGTGATGTTTCGGCAAGGTCCCATTCACCATACTCAGGCTGGTGTCTTCGGCTTCGTGCCAATGCGAGCAAAGCATGATAAAAACTGCCGTCTCTGTGTAAATACTGGTGGGGGGGGCTGATGTGCTAGGCTGGTTGGCTGCGCTGCTGCCTCTTGATTGGTTGATGGAGTTGATGTTAGTATAATGGGCTGTGTGGTGGCCTTGTGAGTTCTATTGTATTCTATGTGATATCCTGGATCCTGCATTGTAATCTCCTGGGTCGTTTGTTGTGTTGTGATCTCTTTTCCATTAGCCTCCTGTGTAGTAATGACTTGGGTAATGGGTTGTGTGATGACCTTGTGAGTTCTATTACTGTGGTATCCTGGGTCTTGTGCTGTGATCTCCTGGGTCATTTGCTGTGTTGCAACTTGTTCTCATGGTGTGATTTCCTGAGTTTTGTGATGTAATATCCTGAGCGGGTGGCTGTGATGTAGTATTCTGGGTTTTGGTCTGGCTTCAAGTTTGAGGTCTGGGTCTGTGTTTTTGGTGTGTGTCAGCTTGTTTGGTTTTGGGATCAGGAGTGCGACAACTGAAGCAGCTGCAGTCTGATTTCTGGACAGTGGTTGTCCTTCGTTTATAGGATGGGTTTGGGCCTGGGTCTGATGAAGGGGATTGGTGGTGGTGTCCAGTGTTGTTTTGGATCTGGTGTTAGTTTTCATGGCTGGGATTCATTTGTTGGTGAGGGCTAGTTTCCAGAGAAACACCCCCATAACATGAATAAATGGGATGATACCTCCCACCTACCAGACATCTGGAAACTAGCCCTCACTAGAGAGATGGCAGTTCTGATCATGCTTTGCTCTCACTGGACAAAGCCGAAGACACCAGTCTGAGGATGGCAAGTGGGATAAATATCATAAAAATAAAATAAAAATTAGTCATACCCATTTCTTGTGTTACTACTTTTTGGTCCTTGTTTATTTCTGAGAATGCAACAAATGTTTTAGCAAACAAAATTGCAAAACAAGAAAATTAGGCCATTCTGAGACCATTAAATTGGTATTATGGTTTTCTACCACATAACAGGATGCTATTATAATCACAGAACAGTCATTCTTATGGCTGAAATGATGGATTAGAAGCACAGGGAAATGAGACTTAAATCCACTGTGAGCCTTAGAAGCTTACTCTATGACTTTTGGTCAATCACTGGAGAAAAACATTGGAATACAACATACACTGCTTTGAATTCTTGGCAAAATATCAAGATATAAAGGTTCAAAGGTTAAACCTTTGATGGCCAGCATGAAAGCAGGGAATGCAGTAACCTTCCTGCTAAAAAGATATATATTTATCTACTCTTATTTGTATGGTTTCAAACTGCTAGGTTGGCAGGCGCTGGAGCAAGTAATGGGAGCTCACCTCATTGGGCAGTACTCAGGTCTGAAACCCAGGCTGTCAAGTTTCCAGCTGACAAACTTAGCATCTTAATTACTGAGCATTACGCCACTCTGTATCAGGATATGAAATGTAGTTATTTAATAAATAAAAATAATTTTAGAATGTGAATCATATAAATATAATTATTATCAATCAATAGGTTGAATCAATGAGTTAACCATCATTCCCCAGAAGCAACTATAAATCTTCACCATGTAGAATTTTTTTTCTTCTGTATTCCTCAAAGTGGTACTTCCAAATCAACTCTTTCTGCATGAACTAAGAGTTGGCCATGCAAAATCAGGCCTGGAAATCTATAGGAAGTAAAGTTCCACTAAAATTAATGAGTCTTAGTTCTGACTAAAAATAGATACAAGTTTACTATATAATCATAATTTTATTGAATACAGGTACACACAATGAATAGTGAAGTAAACAGAATGCAATATCTTGAAGAACGGAGAATAAAATTTGTTACAAACAGAATTCAAGCTGAATGAATGTCATCCCTCTTTCCTAACCTATGAACGGGAAGGAAAATATCCTGAGGAATATTTGGAAAATAGCCCTCAAAGGAGGAATAGTTTGGCATCAAACTTTGCCAAATATTTGGATGCCCCTGGCTAGTCCGACAAACTAAATTGTGCTGAAGTATAGGCACAACAGAGTGAAATACAACTGAAATTTGTTTCTAATTTCATCCAGGCCCACAACATTATTTAATGTGTTTTTCCTCCCTTGTGTAGCACAAAAACAATGTTACTGACTTTGTACCAATTCCAAAAATCAAGTGGATGTGATAGGTTCTTTGAAATTGCAATTGTGTTTTAGAGATTGCGCATTGTCAGGAGTACCAGATCTGACAGGCTAATATTGTAGAGCAATCTAACATACTTGCAAAAAATTCTCTCTGATATTCAGACTCTTTCAATCAAGTATTAGTGAATATGATACTCTTTGTAACATTTTACTGATATTATTTTTCAATCTTAAAGTGCATTTCAGCATGTCACCAGAATTACTGTACAATGATGGTACAAACATTATGTTTTTCATTTAAAAGAAAGAAGAGCCAACCCACATGAAGAAGATGGAAACATACTTCACATTTCTCTTGTTGTTGCCAATAGTAATTTCATGTATGCAATAGGCTACAGTACACTATTTAAATGCTGCTGGAATGTGTGGTTTATTAGGAATAAGCCCCTAATTATAACAGCGCTACTGGGCATAGCATTAGGAATTTATTTTGTAAGCTCTAGAAGTGCTGACTGCTTCATTCCTTTAGAAGCACCAAAGCTTTTCAAGCAGGAAAAACTTCTCCTTTACAAAGTAATGTTCTTGTTTTATGTCATTTTGCATTACTGTATTCTCCTTCCTCTCCCAACTTTCCTCATTTATCTTTTCCTAAATTGGAAACCCAATGTATAGGTCAAAGAACAGTTTTTTTCCAAAAGGAAAGTAACTTTCAGATGACCACTGCTGTAGAAATTCAACCCTACTCTTATTTTCTCCAAAGGAGCTTCCCTGTGGATTTCTTATGAGATTGACTGCTTCTTTATATCCAGCTCTACCCCTGAATGTCTTGCTTCATATTTCAGAAAGACATTCAACTAGCAATAGCACTTAGATTTATATACTGCTTCACAGTGCGTTACAACCCTCTCTAAGTAGTTTATACAGTCAGCATATTGAGCCCAACAATCTGGGTCTTCATTTTACTGACCTTGAAAGAATGGAAGGTTGAGTCAACCTTGAACCAGTGAAAATCAAACTGTCAAAAGAATTAACTTGCAATACTGTGTTCTAACCACTGCACCACCATAGCACTTTTAGGCTAACATTAGGCTGTGAGTTCTCTGCAATTGTTTTCTCAAATTAGTAAATTACATCAGGTACTGAAGCGCATATACATTGCTGATTAGCATGTTAGACTATAGATATATTCAGAAGAGTCCAAACAAGAAAAACACAACATAAATTTTACTTGAAAAATGATCACAAACAATAGAAAACTGATGAAAACCAATAGAGCAATTCCTGGCTATAAATAAAATGAATGTCTGAAACAGTAAACATTTCCCTTTAAGCACATGAAAGCAAAAAATAGTCTGTGCTTTACCAAAATGATGAAATAAATTCAAGAGGCAAAATGTGCCCCAAATTTACCTGGCAAATTTTCTAGACAATCTAGAGAATTCACTTAAGATTGTGGATATTTTACATGCATATAAATGTGTTTATAACAAAAAGCAAATCCTTCATGAGAATCTTTGGCATATTTTTTAAAGTTGTCTTAAACTGTCATATTAGTTTTATGCTATTATGCTTTTTATATATACATATGACAGATTTTATCATGGAGAAAATCTATCTATATAGTTATTAGGAGTTGAAAATGACTTGATGGCACATAATCAATCAATATGACAGATTATTTGACAGTATGACAGTATAGCAAACAAATAATTATGCATATTCAAACTCTGTATATCACCAATTTAGTTTGATGTACTTTTTAAAAATAAAAAGTAAGCCAGTAAAAAAGTCCTAGATTTCCAAGTTGTCATTTTTAATTTAATATAAAAACAGTTGAGATTTTCAGTGTCAAATTGTACCTTGTTTTATTGATATAGGTAAATTAGTGACCAAGTCCAAATTGTCTTCTACAACAGGATTTTTTCAGTTATCTTCAAAGCTTGTTTCAAGCGCTTAAGAAGTATCATATCCAATAACTTTTCCGTAACCCACTTGAAGTTGTTGGGTGCTCAGCTGTATCCGGCTATATTTAATGAAATAAGTAAAATTACTTCCATCACATTCTATGATTATTTTAAATGGAATGTGATGGAAATAATTTTAAACTTAGTTCCATACTCTGACGCAATCACACATTTCTTTCCTGAACCTTTTTAAATGATTGGATGTAGGCAAAGGAATGGCAGAAACTGAGGGTGGAGTGAAAACAGGAATCAGTCTAGAATCCCTACATAGCTGCAAGTAAACTAAGTCCCACACTCCTTCAATGATGTTGACCTTTATTTGACTCTAACCTGGTGCTGACCTTTAGGTGAAAATGTTCCTATGCATAGACTTTTAGCAATAAATCAGCTTAATTGAACCTTCACATGTGGATCTGGTCTTTTGTGCCTGACATTCTAAGAGACATTTATTATTTTATTTATTTATTTATTATTATTAATTTAATTTATATACCGCCCCCTCTCCCTCAGGACTCAGGGCGGTTTACAGCCAATAAAAACAGAGTATAAATACAAAAATACAATTAAAAGCAGTTAAAATAATTAAACAATGG
>JAEANM010029023.1:0-10257 GCA_017656035.1 Myanophis thanlyinensis | reverse complement strand
AATAATTGGCATGTGATAATTAATGGGGTGGAACTTTGAGTTTTACTTGGGTGTTGGAATCCCGGAAGCTTTAGATTGTTGTGTGGAACCCTGACACTATAACTATAAGTAAATTATATGGTTATAAATTATACAGTTTCTATGCTTTACTGTAATGTTATATTGATATACTATAGCTCTTGACTTACAACCATTTGTTTAGTGACTGTTCAAAGTTGAAATGGCACTGAAAAAAATTACTAATGACATGTTTTCATACTTATGTCCATTGCAGCATTCCCATGATCACGTGATCTCAATTTGGGCATTTATGTATTTATGATAGTTTAAATGTCCCAAAGTCATATGATCACTATTTATAATCTTCCCATTAGCTTTCAAAAAGCAAAGTCAATGGAGGAAGCCAGGTTCACTTAATGTCTGCAAGATTCACTGAACAATTGCAGTGATTCACTTAACAACTGTGGCAGAAAATATAAAATGGGGCAAAACTCATTTAACAATTGCCTTGCTGAGCAATGGAAATTTTGGCTATAAATTTTGACTATAAATTTAAGACTATCTGTAATTGATATGTACCTGTATATTTTCCATTTCTATACTGTTTGCAGAGATTATCTGAATTTACACAAGTTAAAATTACAATTACCTGTTTAAAGAGAAGGACATAATTTCCAAATTATCTTTTAATATTTCTGTATACGTTTTGCATTAAACCTTTCTAGGTTGCACTCATAGAAAATGTACATGATTTAAATTCCGTCAATTAAGTTTTTGGTACTGAACATATAGAACATCTTTTATGCACTTCTGTTTCCTTCAGTTTTATAATTTTGCTTTGACAGTGCTCTCTGTTTCCATCAAAGCATTTAAAAATATATTCAGGGGGTGTTCATTTGTTTTTTAAAATCAGGTTTATATGCAGGCTGGGAAGCAGAAAATCAGATAGAAATCTGTAAATGGATGGGACAGCAGGATACTGACAGCATTGGAGTCCAACCAAAGGAAAAGACATAAAACAATTCTGAAATACTTTACCATCTTGTTTTGAGTAAATATCTTGTGCCAGATTTTGGCAAAGGGAAAGATGGAGAACACAGTATGAGCCTGATGATTTTTGGACAATTAGAGAAATATATTTGTTTTCCAGGCCATCACTGCCACTTTTTCTCCCATAGAATCATATGGCTGGAAGAACTTTGGTGATCTTCAAATTCAGCCACCTGTTCAAGGCAGGAGTCTTACACCATACCAGTCAAATGGTTGTCCAGTATTTTTGAAATTCTTTTTATTATTATTAAATTTCTTTATTATAGGTACCACCCTTTAGACAATATACGTTTAAATTCTAAACATTTTGTTTGCCATTCCGTTAAAATAAGATTTACTATTTTTAACCTAATTTTAGAAGTTCAAGAAACATTGTACTCTTAGTTAGCTGTTTCTCTGATACAGTAGAATGGTTATATTGGTAGAAGGATGTTGGAGATGGAGCTGCCAGGCAAGAGATCAAGAGAAGGCCAAAGGGGAGATATATGGATGTGCTAAAGGAGGACATGAAGTTAATTAGGGCGAGAGTAGAGGATGCCAAGGATAGAGTTAGGTGGAAAAAGATGATTCGCTGTGGCAATCCTTAATGGGAACAGCTGAAAGAAGAAGAAGAAGATTCTCTTGGCCTGTCATTTGTAGTTGTACTTTCAGAATTTTCTCTGTCTTGTCAAATAAAATTAGTTTCACATCTGTCATTCCTTCATTACCATCTTTTAGACATAATTTGTCCACGGAAGCAGACATCATTACTGACAACGTTGATACTGAAATATCAACATCATTTTTCAAATATTTCTTTTAATATATCCAGTGTTATATTTTTGTGACATTTTATAAGTCCTAGTATGAGCAAGCTTGTGTGGGTTTTTTTCTGCTTAAAATCTTTAATCCTAGTGTCCATTTTTACTACCGTGTCTTATCTTGGTTATGATTTTTAATAACCAGAATGACCAAAATAAATCTGTTTTCTATGAGAAGCTGTTTATTTTTTATATCAATTCAAAAATCTTATAGTAAAAATTAATATTTCAAATTTATTTGGATCCTTAATCCATTTGTAACTTTCTTAGATCAAAATCATATTTAGCTTTTTGCTGTATGTTTCAGTTTTTTAAGTTCTTAAGATTATAATTTGTTATTTTGTTCAGATTAAAGAAATTTGACCAGATATAGGGTATGTTATGTCCCACCTCCTCAATAGCTGCTGCCTTTAGACATTGCTTTTTATGTTTTCAGTTTGAAAGTGGTACAGATGTGGGTTGCAGAGCATAAAAATCAGAACCATCGATCCATTCAGTTATCCTAAGCATTCAAGCTAATGTTTACTAGCATCATTCCTGAGATTTCATAGCAGATTTAGCATTTAGGACCCTTTGTATACAGAGTATATAAAGATAATATAAAGTTTATCTTTGTATATCATTTGTAAACAGAGTATATAAATGCTAATATTCTTCCTTGTTATAATACATGGCTTACTCCAGGATTTTTGTGTAAATAACACAAAGTAAATAAACAAGTAAATAACTTGTGGGATATTTAATACAGATTTTAAATGTTTTTCAGAAGAGATTGCTCCTCAGGAAAGTACCTATAATGGTTTGAGTGAACAATAAGTAAAATACTTTTGTTTCCATTGGTTTATTTGCTTTGCAGTGCTTTTATAAAGGCTTCAAGTAGGTAAGAGTTAACTTCCTTCATGCTTTCATTCATGTGTGCAAAGACTTTAAGCTGATACAAGTAGGAGTATGTTTGGTTAAGCAAAGTTTATTCCATGAGAAACTGACCTACTGGCATTAAACATTTGCTATTCAAAAGTTTCCCATCATAATGTCAGATAGAAATATTTTCAGTTGAAGAGGCCCAAAACAAATATACCTTATTGCTCAAAATCAGAACTACAGATATTAGGTGTTTTTAAGTAAAAGGCATTTCATTGTTAAATAAATTATGCTTCTAATAGTAGTATAATTTTAATCAAGGTTAATTTTATGAATTGTAGTTCTGTTTTAATGCTTTGATATATGATATGATACATGAATTGGGGATATCTACTATTTTTTATTATTATTTGGTCAGCAAATTTCGCTTAGTTATTGCAGTATAAGGGAAAAAACATAAATTAATTTCCACCAGTGAGATCTTTATCCAATCAGCTAGACAAAAGCAAGAATGTAATGCAGAAGTAGCCAAATGAAAGCTCCCTATTTTTCCTTTAATGTCTATTTTTTACTTTATATGGACAAGGAATAATAATTTAAAAAAACGCAACTCAAATCCAATCTTTCAAAAGCTATCTGGTCTCCAAATATATTGAACTTCAGCTCCTACGATTCCATCAGCAGCCCCTTTCCTTCATACATGTTTGCATTACATTTCTATGTACTTCTCATTTTCTCTTGTGGCAGATCCCTTTGAATATAAAAACATAATACTTAAACATTCAGGCTTTAACAATGTTATACTTTTTAAGTATAAAACAACAAAGATTCACATGGTGGTTCTAAATCTAACAAATATATAGAGATGTAACTATAAGCTGCATGCCTTTAACATGCCACAGAAGCTGTTTTTGTTGCAGTAAAATACCCCAGTGCCTCAGGAATGAGATATCCGATGTGGTTGTAATACGGAAGAACCATTTCCACAAAGAAAAGAACCACATATGCAAGCAGAACTTTATTTTCAGTTTCCCATATTGCATAGGGCACAGGCAATAAACAATAGCAATAAGCGGCAGCCCTAAAAACTACAAAGCAAATTTCAACTGTACATGATTTCTTATCATTCGTATAAATAGTTATTTTGGATAAAAGCCAGAGTGTTTAATCTCATTCTTTCTGTATTTTTTTAAAAAAAATGGTCTTTGAATAAAAGCAGAACCCGAGCAAACCTGTCTCTAATCTTCATGGGTTCCTTATCTTGTTTCAAGGTTCATTACCAATCAGAAAGGTTGACATAAAGATACAGAGTATGCATTGTGAGGACACATCCAGTCTTCATTCTTAGATTTTTCCGAGACAAGCTACATGATATTCTTGAGATGGTCAAACAATGAGAGAATCTCTGTTGTACTTGGATGTTCCATTTATTGTAGAGGAGTTCACATGTGTATTTGATCCTTGTATTTGCTTACATTTCTATGACATTTGAACTCAGGATTTTTTTTTCCAGAAAGAACAGTCAAACTGGGGGTTTAGGGACTACTAGAAAAGAGTAATACCCTTAACAATCAAGGGAGAGACAAATCATGTTATTCATGTGGTTTCTTCTTTGATTAATTTATAGAGTTACATTTCCTTTATTGATTAGATAAAAGAACTTCTCCCAGACAATTGCTGATATATGAAAATGCTTTCCTGACTAACCATCTGATTAAGTTACAAGGATGCTTTAAACCAAGTAATCTAGAGCCTTGAAAGATAAAATAGATCAATTCTAAACCTAAAAGATCTACTGTACTACCTGGTGGGAGTACCAGAAGGGCACCCCTTGCTATATTTGCTATACTGTATATACCAATAAATAGATAATATATCTAATATGGCTTTTGGCATGTGTAGCTTAGTCAAAGAGTCAGTAATGTACAGTTTATCTTCATAGTATAAGGCAGAATTGATAATCCCTAGGTTTTATTACAACTTGAGCACAACTGTATTAGTTGTATATTCTCTTTATGGGTACCAGCTTAGTTTTAAGACCGAATCAGGTTTCCTTTGATCCCACCCACCATTCCTCATGTTCTTTTCACATTACTCTTTCTAGTCTTCTAGTAATTTCTTTTCTTGAACTACTTTGTTGGCTTCTTTGACTAAAACATTCTCTGGTAAAACATCATTCAGTCCAAATGCTTGATTTCTTATGTGGCTTAGTTTCAACTGCCAAGCATTTTAGTGCCTGGTAGGAAGCAACATCCTACATAAGTTGCTAGTTTGAGGCCTATGGTTGTAGTGGTCAAGATAAGAATTTAGAGCATTCAGGAAATGCTATCTAAGATCTCAAGCCAAGTGCAACCATTCATCATCTTTAATTAAATCTATTTTTATATAATTATTGTGGCTCCAAGATCCCTAATAACAGTTAAGCCTCCATTCAAGCTTCCCATGATCACTTCCAGAACCTGTTGTACAAGAGTCAAATTGCATATATATTCATGTTAGTTCTTTCTGTACAACATTGTTCTCTAGAGTGCCCAAACAGGCTTGACGATTTATGTTATAACAACTTACTTTTTATTTCCTGTTTCCATTTTACCAATATTTGAGTTTTCTGTTGACCTGCAGCAATTTATGTCCTGGCATTTCTATCATGTTTCTACTCCTTAGTTGATGAATGCTCACTTACCCATCATAATATCAAAACTATTAGAAAAATACAATGTTGAATGATTAAACTGGATACCTTTACAGTACGTGGACTTCGAGCTAATTATTCCCCACTTTGAAAGGGTTTTTTCCTCACTTTGCTGAAAGTTAGTTTCTAAATCATGTAAATAAATACATGATATATTATGAAAAAAAATCTTTGCTTACATTCTGTTTAAATACATACATGAATAGTGGGTGTACAGCACCATATATAGAAATTCAATGGCACATTATAAAGCCATCATTTGAATCCACATATCTTTATTAGTGTTCTTTCTTTTCTGCTTGATATCTTAAGTATTATTCAACAGCAGCTCTTCTGGTCATAAACTCTTTCACATGGGTATTTATAAATAGGAAAGGGGGGGGGGAAACCAAACAAATCATAAATGTTTTGAATTTTCATGGCAACATATTAGAGTGAATATCCAAAATAAGGAGACTGGGTCAACCACAACAGAAAGCTAATAACTCCTCGTACATCTGTTGTGTGTCCAAATACAGATCTGTATTATGACATGCGGTATCCATAATTTCAGATATTCTCCAGATGCACATGTGATCATAAATAGTTTTGCAGTTTGAACATTCATTGTAACAAATGTATTTCTTTCGTGGAGGCTACAGTAATGTTCCATAGTTTGAAGAATCCTGCCAAAAGCCAAAGACTAAGACTAGGAAGGATTAGGGGGTTGGACTATGTAGATGGTTTCTCCTTTTATGCAATATGGCCAGAGTGGTTAATGGTTAAGCCAGTTTTGTTCAACCTGTTTACCTTTGAAACAATATTCAAATCTTAGGGAATCCCTGTATTAAAATAGTAAAAAATTCAAACACTTCACAATATAATTCACTTCTAACCTGTACAGTCTTTACACAAGTACAAAGCCACGGGCTTGCAGTGAATTGCAGCATGTAATAAAGGTAAGTCCTCAGTTGAGACCAAAATGTTTGTTTCTGTTGTTAAGTGAATTTTGCCCCACTTTACAATCTTCCTTGCCACAGTGGTTAAGTGAATCTTGTTTTCCCATTGACTTTGCTTGTCAAAAGACCACAAAATATGATCACATGACCCCGGGACACTGCAACTGTCATAAATATGAAGCAGCTGCTAAGCATTCAAATTCTAATCATGTGACCACAGAAATGCTGCAATGCTTGTACGTATGAAAATGTCTATAATTCAATTCACTTTTTTCAGTGATATTGTAACTTTGAACTAAGTGAACTGTTGTAATTCTCACCATTGTAGGCACTGCAATTTACTTATTTCAAAATGCAATATCTCAGAGTAACGAGTCTGCAGGACTTGTTGAGAAAGGATGAAATAAATCCTATTATGGATATTTACCAAATTCTGAAGTTAACATTTGAGTATCTACATATACAATACTTATTATGTTACAACTTGCTTATTCTATGAGAGGGAACTTTTTTGTAGCCAAGACTTGCAGGAAGCAGAACAGTCATTTGGTATGGTCACAAGGAGAGGTATATGGAGCCTGAGGTTGTTTTTCTTTCATTATGAGAAGGGACATTTAAAAGGTACTCTATTAATAGAGTAATAAGTAACTTCTTTAGAGGTTATCTTTACCTCTAAATATCTTTACCACTAAACTTTTTTAAATTATCCTGAGAAAAGCAGCAGAACATTAATTTGTCAGATGTTGATGTGTGATCAAGGGAACTTCAGAGGCTAAAGAAACAGAATGGAGGTCTCCTATTCCTTTTTCAAGTGAACAGTTTCTGAGATGCTTGATAGCTCTGGAGATTTTTCGGCCAAGATGCCAAAAGGGTAGAATTTTGAAAACTCCAGAAGAGGGAAACTCACCTTGTTTCTTTATGGTTCATTTTAGGCAGTAAGCCAAGCATAGCTCATTTAGGAGTGTCTTTGATCTCTCTTGGTACTTAGTTTTCATTACTATTTTTGTGTAATGAAAATGTTTGTATTGGCTTTAATTCATCTATAAACTATTTTGGAGACTTTTTTTCAGTTTCTGTCCTGCCCACTAGTGGCTAACTGTAATAACTGCCATGGGAAGTAGTTTTGCCATCTGAAGAAAAAAAAAGCTATCAAAACGTTATTTGAAAAAAGACAAATACTGTACCTACATTAGGCAAAATGATTTATAGATATGGATAAATCAGGAAAGAAATGCAAAACTATGTAGTCATTTTAGCACATCTATTTATTTTTTAAATAAAAATCTGGAAGCAGGATTGAATGGACAAAATAAAAAAACAGAAACAGTTATCAACAAATTTACTTGAACTTCTGTTTTTTTTTCCAACCAAGGAAGCCATTTTATATTCTGAACTCTCAATCTTTATATCAGTTTAGTTGCTATCACTTTAACCAAAGCAAAATTCCATCACATTCCACATGCCTTTCTCCCCCATTTGATAATACACAGCTGGGGCTGTACTTTTTAAGGTGATGCTACAGCTATTCTTTCTTCAACTCAGGATGGCCTTTTAACAAGGCTATGCATCTTATTGCATTGCTGTGACAAGGAATGGCTTTGCAATAAACTATTCTAAAATAGTTAAATAGTGTGGTGGTACCGATGGAGGCTCATTCAATTTCACTGCACACATGTTGTGCATTGACAATAAAGGATTGAATTGAACTGAATTAACAACCATTCATTCGGCATTCATTCAGTTTTGATGGTGCTTAACAAGTGAGGGTTGTACAACTGCTTGTCAGTGTTGTGGCTGTTCCAATATTCATATGGTCACATAGTCAAATCCAGGCATTTGTCAACCACTTTGACAGTTGCAGTATCCCATGATCATGATCTCCATTTGCAACTTTCCTTGCTGGCTTCCCTTAAGCTAAGTCAAAAGGGCAGGGAAGGTTGCAAGTCATTCTTGTAAATCACTGCCATTCCTACTATCTTTTCGTCTGAGCCCAGCACTACAGAATATGAAATTTCCAGAATCTTGAACCCTTGAATATTTCATAACATATTTCATATTCTGTACTGTCCATGTGCAGTTATGCACTCACTCACAACACACACACACCATAAGCAGCCACATGGTGGCATGCCCTCCCACCTCTGTAACACAGCAGCACTTGGCAGCACTTATACCATACTGCAACAGCCACACTTCCAATAGGCCCCACCCCATAGCACTTGCACACCCCTGGCCTGATTGCAAATTATGCAGGAATTGCAACTTCCCACCAGCTTTCTCATTGACTTTGTTTGTTGGAAGCCAGCAAGTAGTTGCCAAGAGAGCCTTGCTTAATGACTTGTGATTCTGGTTTAACGAGGGAATGTTGGGATTGCTATTGCTAGGTGATATAGGCACATAGCAGATAGTCCTCGATTTATAACAGTTCATTTAGTGACTGTTCGAAGCTACAGCAGAACTGAAAAACATGACATATAATTTTTCACACTTTTGACCATTGCTGTATCCCCATGATCACATGATCAAAATTCAGACACTTGTTGACTTGATTCATATTTATGACAGTCACAATGTCCCAGGGTCGTGATTACCTTTTGTGACCTTCTGACAAGCAAAATCAATGGGAAAGCCAGATTCACTTTACAACCATGTTACTAACTTAACAACTGTAGTGATTCACTTAATAACTATGGCAAGAAAGGTCGTAAGATGTGGCAAAACTCACTTAACAAATGTCACTCAGCAACAAAAATTTTGGGCTCAGTTGTAGTTGTAAGTCGAGGAGTACCTGTAGTGTTTTACAACAGCATTACTAAGCAATGAAAATTTTGGCCCAATTACTGTTGGTTAGTGAAGTCTACTTTTATGCATCCTATTTGTATAGATTTATTTGTTAAAACCTGTAAATGATTTTATTTGCTTTTTACTGTATGACTATAACCATAACATCTTTAAAAGTATTGCATAATATTTTCAGCTGCCATTTATTTACACAAGAAAACTTTTAGGATTATATAAATATACAATATGTTCTTAATCTTGTTTGGTTTTTTATACATTACATTGATAACAGGAATTATTTGTGTGTGCATGTATGTATTAAATATATTGCCACAAAATGACATAGATACACACATGCTCATTTAGTAGTTCTGTAATTTGGAATTAAAATAGGCTTTCCTCTCTTATCTATTCCTGGTAAGGTTAGCATTTGTAAAGAAATTCTATTTTCTTACTATTCACATTGAAATTAATTGCTGGGACCAGTATTTTTTTAATAATTTTAATTGGCACATCTTTACTGTTTGGCATTAATAATAAAAAATGGTCAAAGTGATCCTGTTGGTCAGTATTCATCCTTAATTACAAAGGTAGAAAACAGAAATGACAAAAGACAGCTGCTTGCAACATTCTATTATTTCCCCCTTTAAAAGAAAAAGAGGGATTAGATTTGACCAGATTTCAACTCAAGTTATTTTTAGTTTAGTTTTTTTTCTCTTGTTTTTATTTTGATCTTTATGCTTAATTTTACCACATGTTTTATTTACAGAAAGTTTCAGTTTCAGTTCTTTATGCTATATTCTGTTTATAGAGTAGAAGGGAAGGGAAGGGAAGAGAATAAAAATAGAATAAGAAAAGAATAGGATAGAAGCTGGAAGGGACCTTGGAGGTCTTCTAGTCCAACCCCCTCTTCAAGCCGGAGACCCTATACCATTTCAGACAAGTGGCTGTCTAGTCTCTTCTTGAAAACCTCCAGTGGTGAAACATCCACAACTTCTGAAGGCAAGCTGTTCCACTAGTTAATTTTTTCACTGTTAGGATCTTTTTCCTTAATTCGTGGTTACTCCGTTCCTTGATTAGTTTCCATTCATTGTTTCCTTCTTTGCAGAGTTATAGTATACCTTATACACACACA
>JAEANM010029022.1:0-10257 GCA_017656035.1 Myanophis thanlyinensis | reverse complement strand
GTGGACTTCAACTCCCAGAATTCCTCAGCCAGCTGAGGAATTCTGGGAGTTGAAGTCCACAAGTCTTAAAGTTACCAAGATTGGAGACCCCTGACATGGACCTTTCAGTGTGAGTCTCCCTAGTCCCAATCAAATAGTTACTCTAACTCTTATTTCCATTAATAAATTCAAAATAAATAATTGAAAGCCATAAAACCATCAAAATTCCAGAATAACGAAAAGTCTCCTAATTTTAATAGAATTCATTCATAAGTAAATATATACAGAATAACTGTCTTGGTTCTCTCCCCCCCCCCCCCCCAAAAAAAAAAATCTACTAAGGCCAGAAGGCAAATATTTGGGGGAAAGCACTCCCAAGCCCAATTTTTATTTTTACACTATACTCAATACTGATTCTAAGCACATTTTAAGCATTTTAAGAATGGGGAAAAGCTGCTGGAATATAAAATAAAATCCTGTTCTTTGTGCAGAAAATATTCACAGCCAAGTTATTTTGTTCAGGATGTTTGTTCTTGCAAAACCTAGCAGAAATACATCTGTTACAATAATATTTTTCATATGCTTCCTCACCACCCAGTTCTTATGTTCTTAATGTTATACCTGAAGCTTTGCAGTTTTTTCCTGAGAAACCATTACCTAGAGCCCAAATTTAGTAGGTCATCAACAATGTCCCAGAAATATTAATAGGGACTGAGAACAATAGAAACGGAGAGGCTCGAGACACTACAAGTAGCCTGGTTCATTATTCAAACAAGGTAGGAAGGTTGATGAAAAGCATCTCTAGACCTTTCCGAGCAGGGTTTTCTATATCATTAAAACCCTCTGCTAGTGTGTATTGGCTGTACAGAATCCAGGTAACATTCTCCCAAATCTGCACAACTGCAGTTCTTTCTATTAGTTGGTACTTTTGGTGCAGGGAAATAATGCAGAAGCAAATTATTAATGGATAAATGCTGGTTTTTTGTGGTTTTGTTTTTTGTTTTTTTGCTTTGCTATATTTTATTGCAGTTGTGCATAAAGATTAAAGAATAGACATAAATTTGCTTTTCTTTTTTAGAAATTAGCTTACGTTAATCTAATATGTTTGGAATATATGTTGAACTACAGATATCCTTTTCAGTTAGACAGATTTGTCCAAGCTTTTGGGAATGGACTGTGTATAAAATAAATACGACTGAAGGAAAGGAAGTTGTACGCAAAACCCATCTAAAGAGCTTGATGCAAGGGAAGCTGCTTTCAAAGATGTGTGTGTGTGTGTGTGTGTGTGTGACAAAGACCTGTCACAATACAAGCACAAAATTCATTGTAGTATGAAAATGTGGTATTGTTCTTTTGGCAACTTGGTTAGGAACAGATGTCTATGGATGCTTCTTGTTCTGCATTTTTAAACTGCAAAGTAGTTTGACAAACAATAAAATGATAAAGCTGATAAAAATGAGTTAAAATGAATAATTTAAACAGAGAGGTTAAATCTATCTAGGAATGATAGCTTTCTAGCTAGGATGCTACTTTGAGAACAGAAATATTTAGACAAAGTTTAGAAAAAGATGACAGAGTTCAAGTAGATACACGTGGTATTCTATTCTCAAACAGAACAGTCCATTAAAGGATTACATAAGAGCTGCAGGCTATCATTTTGATATGATAAATGATTTACCAATTTATTAAATAAACAAATGAAACCATCAGTATATTTGGGGGTGGGCAGAACAGATTCAAAATCGGAAAGGAAGGAAGGAAATTAAATTTTTGCAATTTCCATATTATTTCTCTAAAATGGCTACCCTTCACTTGCTTTCATTTTTACCAATCCCAAATGAGGAATACAATTTTTAAAAGCTTGATTTAGCCTGTAGTCAGAGGACAATGCCATATACAGAACTGGACCATAGTGCAAGTTAATCGAAGTCAAGACTGAACAGATAGGCTTAAGTTGGCATTACAAGCTTGCTAACATTGGAATCCCCCCCCCAATAGAAAGAGTGGGCTTTCAGAATAGGGGTGCTTAAATTAAGAATGCCCCCAAAAGGGGAAATAGTAAGCCATGAATATTTTGTCTCTTCTACATTCCCCATCAACTAACTGTCTTGCCTTCATTGGGAATCTTCTTTGGATGCTCATGTTTCAGGATTATTTTGCTTTTAAATTCTACTTTGACAATGGCTATTAAATCTTCCTTAGACCTACTCAGAATGACCCATCTTTAGAAGCAAAGTAGATGGACTTTCTCTCTGTTCTGTGTCACTTTGACATTGAAATCTCTCCCACTGTTCATTTGTTTTGCTCCTTTCTAGCTCACAAACAGGGCTGGCCCAGCCTCTAAGCCAGGGGTGTCAAACTTAAGGCCTGGGGCCCGGATCTGGCCCACAGGGTGCTTAGATCTGACCCGTGGGTCTGCATGGGAAACAGCAAAGGACTGGCCCGTGGTGCTTCTGCCAGCGAAAATGGGCTCCCGAGCTCTGTTTTCTGCTGCGATGGCCTCCTGCAAGTCTCTGCCAGCGAAAGCAGAGCTTGGGAGGACCATGGCAGTGCACTCAGGCCACCACATTCGGCCCTGGCACAAATGACATCTAGGTGGCCACACACCCCAAGGTCAAACACAACCCTGATGAAATCGAGTTTGACATCCCTGCTTTAAGCATTCAAGAGACAGGGCATGCACATTAACGATGTATCACATTTGGCTGTGGATCTGATTTCTCATTTATAGCTCCAAATGCTCTTTCTTCCCGCCTTTCCTCTAGTCCCCTCTCCTCACACCTTGGCCTTTGGTGATGGTGACACTGCAGCTTTCAAACAGTTCAAGAGATGGTCTCTTGCCTGCTTTTGCTAACTCATGAAAGGATTACTTATAATTTGTGGCTTAGTTCCAGGGAGGCTGGCACAGTCCCCAGGTATACTCACATCATTCTTCCTAATGCAACAGCAGCAATATTGAGCCAACATTCAGTTTCAGGCTGAAAGCATTGCATCTTTTAAGTTTTTACATCATTTTAATGGCTTATTTTAATGTACGGCAACTAAGTCTTGCTTTAACTTTGATAATGGGAAAAGCAGCTTCTGCGTTCAGGGCAGGTGCGATGAACAAGAACATGCAGTTATAACATTGCTGTGATACGTGACTCCGTAGAACGGCAACAGCCAGGGACTTCAGAAGATGATGAGGTTAATTCTATTTTCTTCTGTCTTTCCTATCTCCCAGTTAAAATATTGAGAATTAGAACATTTATTGGTATACGAGATTTATAATTTATTTCTTAATACTTTCTTGTTCTGTTATACACATAACTCCAATTTAATAATCTTTTGCACTAAGCTAATTCCTTCCTCTTGCTTAGAAGCTGGATATAATGTACTACTCTTATAGTTACCCTTTAAATATGAAAATATATTGGCTGCTGGAAAGCACTTTTTAAAAAACCCACTATTGACCACAGCAGCTGTGTCCTGATCTTCAGCAACCCAGCCATCTTCTCTGAAGCCCTGTCATGCTTCCAGGTACTTTTGGCTTCTCTGGACAAAGCGCTAAATGTATTCAGAATAACATTTGGTGCCTTTCCTCTTTTTATAGCCTGCCAAGAAGCAACCCAGCTGAGTTGTCATCTCTGCTTGCCTGCTTGATTCAATCATATGTAGGTTCAGCAGCAAAAGAGAAAAAAGCTATTTCTTTTTTCAAAAACGGAAAAACAGAGCAACAAGCTCAGCTTAAAAGCAGAATGTGCAACTCCAAAGAGCACACTTTGTTCCAGACCCCTTAGTAAGCACGGAGAACACAGACAGTCCTTATCACTTCATTAAATGCTCAGTGGTGCAAAATCCTGCTGTTCCTGTGCAAATTCATAAATCTGTACTCCTGCCAAGGATCAGAGTAAGGCTTACATATTTCCTCCTAAGTTATAACCAACTTTACCCCCTTGGAACAAGTAGTGCATGAAGAGTTCAGATCTCAAGGAAATGATATTAGGCCATATTAGAAACGCATGGCTACAATGAATCTCCATTCATTTGGAATGCCTGCCCTGCTCTTTTAACTCTTCGAAATGCTGAAGGAAACTTTGTGTGAATAGCAGGATCTTTAATATTAGATTCACAAAAGATAGTGAAGTTAGGACCACCAACTGGCCTTCCCCCATCAAGCAAAAGGACCTTGAGTAGACCTATTATAGCAGTGGTGGCACTCGGACTCCTCTCTCTGGGCACATGCACTGTTGCCTCAATTCAGCTCCGCCGAGTTTCTCCACGGCGTTTCTTGCCATCATTTGCAGGGAAACAGATGTTTCTCTGCAAACAACAAAACAGAAGCTCACAAAAGAAAAAGATCTCACCTCTTGCAGAGCTGCCGGTCTTGTGATGCCTTGCCTCCCACCAGCCAGCTGGTCTTCGGGCTTCCACTGAGCGTGTGCGCGTGAACATGCGCATGCACATGCCTAGCAATTTGGGCACTCTCTAAAAGCTTCACCCTCACTGGATTGTAGGATTCTGTCTATGTCAGGGGTTTGAAACCTGTAGGCCCCCATTGAGTTCTTCTGCACAGCACGTCAGAGCAAAAAAAGCAATGGTGCTTCTGGAGCCCAAAGCCTGCCGGGGCACTGCCTTACCTTGTGCACAGATGCTGTACCAGCATGTGATTACCACACAGGCATGCAGGAAGAACACCCCATTTGTTCCTGCTTCCTGATGTCAGAGGGCTACACAGGACATGTTGAACAACAGGACCATAGACAGATCAGAAATTTCAGCCATAGCATTTCAATATCTTACTGTGTTACAGAAGGCAACATATTTTCGCTTTATCAATCATCAATAATGTCATGTTAACTTGGGGATTATTTATTATTTAAAATTATTTAATGAACATTTTTCCCAGCTGTTATGAACAAAGCCAACTAGACAGACATGATCTCTCTCTCTCTCTCTCTGTCTAGCTGCCTGTCTGTCTGTCTATTTATCTTCACTGGTATTTGACATTCCTGCTCTATATGCCAATTCCATTTCTCACTCTTCTTACAGCCACATTAAATTTGGCCCAAAAGTCACATGCAAATCTCTGGTCACAGTTTCTGTAAGAAACTAAAAGCAAAGGGTAAGTCTTGCTGCTAATGAGAAAGGGCTACAATTAGGCACAGATTTCTTCATTTACATAGTAAGGTTTAGGTAACCAGCCTCATTGAGCTCAATTGCTCAGAGTCTTTCTGTAAGTTGAGATGCTGCTAGTGATAAAAGTAAAGACAAAAGCAACATGTGTCTTGCTGTCCATCTCTGACCAATAGATCAAGAAAGCCTCTAATCTGAGTCAGAAAAGCAGGTTTTATGGATACATGCGAGTGTTTCTCCAAATGAACCATATTCATTTCCTGGGCATAGACTGTAGGCTACTCTGAAGGAGGGCGGCAGGAAAGCCCAAACCTACAAAGTGGGTCTTGGCATTTGCTAAATTTTTACAATATAAAATAATCCAAATACACTCCTCATTGCTTTAGTGAGTCAAGATTACTGCTCCGTACAGCTGAGTGCTATAAAGCAACTGGCAGGGATTTTCAAGATGTCAGTCTGTGGTCTTTCTCATCCTTAGCAACAGAGATTGGGAAGTGAAATTGATACCTTTTGTTATACAGGTAGTCCTTAACGTATAGCAGTTCATTTAGTGACAATTCAAAGTTACAACAGTACTGAAAAAAGTGACTTATGATCATTTCACACTTATTACCATTGCAGCATCCCCATAGTCATATGATTTACATTCGGATGCTTGGCAATTGGTTCATACTTATGATGGTTGCAATGTCCCGGAGTTACATGATTCTCCTTTTGTGACCTTCTGACAAGCAAAGTCAGTAGGAAACCAGATTCACTTAATAACCGTGTTACTAATTTAAGAACTACAGTGATTCACTTAACAAATGCATCAAGAAAAATCATAAAATGGGGCAAAACTCACTTAACAAATTTCTCATTTAACAATATAAATGTTGTATTCAATTGTGATCTTAAGCTGAGGACTATATAAAGGATGTGCTGCATTCTGAGTTGTGGCTTTTCCCCTAGATTCTAATGTAAACTTTGTGGTCCACCCATTCAGCCAGTAAGAAGCAGGGCGTTGGATTAAAAAGTGACATTTGGCCTAGTTAACAAAAGTTGGTTGTCATGAACTAAAAAATCACAATGCCTACAATAAGATTAAAACAAGATTAAAAGATCAAAACGGGTTCCAAATTCTAGACTGTCATTGTTCAGTCAATGAAGGGTTAGACTGAAGAGTCAGCATTTGGCATCTGATATCAGCTACAAGGGTTGACCACATCCAGATTTAGCTTCCCTTTTCCTTTCTTTTGTTAATGAAAATAATTTTTAAGAGTGGATACTAAGAGCCAGGTTGGCACAGTGGTTAGAATGCAGTACTGCAGGCTATTTCTGCTGACTGCTGGTTGCTGTTTGAGTCCCACAGGCTCAAGGTTAATTCAGCCTTCCATCCTTCTGAGGTCAATAAACTGAGGACCCAGATTGTTGGGAGCAATATGCTGACTCTGTAAACCACTTAAAGAGTGGTAGATGCTGTAAAGCACTGTGAAGCAGCATATAAGTCTAAATGCTATTGCTAAACCTTTGAGAAGAATGTCAATTTATCGACTATATAAGTGCTATTGCTACACCTTTAAGAAAGAGAATGCCAACTTATCAACCATGTTTTCATCCACACATATTAGAAGTCTATTTCAACATTCCAAAAGTGCTCCAAACGCTCCATATTTACACTTCCAAGTAAAAACGTTTGTTTTGAAATCCCAGCTATGTCCAAAGGAAGAAGTTTCTTCTCCCCACTTCAGTTAACATATTATTTATTTATTTGTTTGTTTGTTTGTTTAAATTTATATACCGCCCCTCTCCCAAGAAGGAACTCGGGGCGGTGTACAACCATTTAAAAGAGCAACAATAAATTAAACAATTAAAAACAGATTAAAAGAATTAAATAGGTGATTGATTTAAAATTAAAATTATAAAATTTAAAAACCAATTTAAAACCCCAAATAATTAATGCTAGGCCAGACCAGCCTGTTGGAATAAATAAGTTTTTAATGTGCGCCGGAAGGTCTGCAGGTTTGTGATGGTCCGGATCTCTGGGGGCAATATACTATTCCTATCCCCACTTTCTCCCTTCTTTTCCTCTGTTCCTAATTCTATAAAAAATGCTAAAACAAACATTTTTATACCCTTTAAAGCAGGGATCCCCAACCCCCAGGCTATGGCTCACTACCCAGCTTTGAACCGTTTGGAATCAAGCCACCGAAATGTCAGGTGAACACATGCACATTTACTCACATCACACTTGCACGAGCAATGGGTGAATGTATGTGTGCATGCTTCATTTGCACAAGCAATGGGCCCTATGATTACCACTCATGCAAATGGAGCTCCACACATGTGTGTGCTTGCCCGTCATTCATGCAGAACCATCCAAACTTCCCATACCACTGCTCTGCAAAGCCAGAAAGTTTGGGGAACTCTGCTTTAAAGGATAGCATCTTGAAACTAGATGTAGTAGTTTCAAAAAGGCTGATGGCAGAGCTGCAAACCTGTATCTCTCAAATATTCATCACATCTTGTTTAGATAACTCTAATAAATATTTGATATGATAAAATAATGCTTCTTTTAATAACTAATCTTGTTTTTGGATACCAGCTCATCCACTGTGCTCAACATAAGGGTTAAGAGTTTCTACTTCTACATACATTGATGATATATATATCTCAGTAGTTCTAGTCAGTATGGTTAATTGCTAATGAAAGCCAACAAGATCTGTAGAGTCACCTATTTTTCCTACTTCCCTTTAGAAATTTATAAATACATAGAAATGAGAAGCATTTCAAATCAACTCAAATTTTATTCATTACATGCACAGTCATACATGGTACGAAATGCAGTGAAATGTGCATTTAAGCTTCTTTAACTCGCTCCTTATGAAGTTATATAATTTTCAGAAGACAGCTCAAATGTAGAACTAGCAAAGGGAAAAGAAGAACATGCTTCTTCTTTATATTTAGTCAAACATTTAAAAGCCATATTATTTTATTCTAAAGTTGCACAAATTATCTTTGAGAAAAAGGTTGATACAATAAAAATAACATTTATAACCTTAGCAGCCCACTTCTGTTTTTAGAGCTGTAAAAATTTTGATCAGTGCCTGAAAATGTAAGTCTGGCCTCTATTCATTGCCAAGAGTATTCAACCTGCCTCATTATAATGAATTACAAAGCTCAACCATGAGCCTGTATTTAGAATATTGAGAGCTAAAACTCCATCTGTATCTGAAGGAGCAGCATGAAAATGTTGCATTAGCATAAGAGAGAATAAAGTTAGTGTTTATATGAGACCACATTAAAAAAAATAAGAACTGGAAAAGTAGATAAATACTAAATAAATTTTAACCTCAAAGAATTCTTCTAGAATATTTAAGAAGGTGATGAATCTCATGATTGGCTTCTCATGCCAATGTCAGAGAACCCACTCAATGTCCTTATCACCATAATTTCATTCTTTGGGATTGCGTTCTCAGCATTAGGCTCTTGTCCAGTGAGTCAGTTCTTCCTTCTCATTAGGTGGCCAAAGTATCTGAGTTTCATCTTCAGGATCTGGCCTTCTAAAGAGCAGTCAGGGTTGATCTGCTCTAGGACTGACTGGTTTTATTGCCTTGCAGTCCAAAGGACTTGCAGGAGTCTTCTCCATTACCATAGTTCAAAGGCCTCAATTTTTTGAAGCTCAGCCTTCCTTATGGTCCAACTTTCACAACCATACATTGCAACTTAGAAAACCATAGGCTTGACTATACGTACTTTTGATGGCAGGGAAATGTCTCTACTTTTTAGTATGCTATCTAGTTTTGCCATGGCTTTCCCCACCAGGAGCAAGCGTCTTTTAATTTCCTGGCTATAGTCCCCATCTGCAGTGATCTTGGAGCTCAGGAAAATAAAATCTGTCACTACCTCCATTTCTTCCCCTATTTGCCATGAATTGGGAGGAACAGGTTTTCTTAATGTTTAGTTTAAAGCCAGCTTTTGTACTCACCTCCTTCACCTGTATCAAAAGGCTCTTTAGTTCCTCTTCAATTTTTTCTATTAGTGCAGTATCATCTGCATATTTGAGGTTGTTGATATTTCTCCCAGCAATCTTAATTACAACTTGTGATTCATCTAGCCCCACCTTTTTCATGATGTGCTTTTCATATAAGTTAAATAGACAGGGCAATAGTATACAGCCTTGCCAAACTTCTTTCTAAATTTTGAACCAATCAATGGTTCCGTGTCCAGTTCTCACTGTTGCTTCTTGACTTTGCAGATAGGTTTCTCAAGAGACAAATAAGATGTCTGGTATTCCCATCTCTTTAAGAACTTGCCACAAATTGTTGTGATCCACACAATCAAAGGTACTGCATTGGTAATGCATAAATTTACAGCACATGCACGTGCAACGGAGCACAGTTTAAGAAATGAACTTGGAAAAGACACAATTATTTTAATGATTCAAAGGCAACTGCTTCAGCTGTGCTCCTATGTGTTGCCAGACTCTCTGAAGTATTTCCATAGACTTGATAAGTAGTAAAATATCCTAATGAAGCCAAGGCTAATTATCAAATTGTGTGCTTTTATCAACCAAAGTTATTTATTATTTTACTCATGGTTGGAGACCTTTATAAGGCAAAGGTTTCCAATTGTGCTTAGAACTATAAGCACAATCATCAAAATTCTCAAACATCTTTCCAAGTAGTTGTAAAGCTGAGGACACTAAAGGTATAGCATGGTGTTGGTCTACAATTCTGTCAATACTGTGTCTGTATTAGTATATAACTCTATAAAACCAGGACTTTTTAAATATTCTTGGACATAATATTCATTTTATCTATTTCTCTTTACTTTTTTCATATTGAATTTTCTTGTTCCTCTGCTTGTGTCCCTTCACATTATTACCTCTGGAGAAATCCCTCCTCCATTCCCATTGTTTTCCTAATAGACCTGCATAGGACTTGTGCATCTGAGCACATAGAAATTATATATATATATGTTAATAGTTTTTACTGTTGGTACTTTAAAAATTCAGGGAGACAGGTATAGATCTATTTCAAGCTTTTTGGCTATCATCAGCCAGCCTTATGGGATTTGAACCTGCATTGCCTGCACTCTAGGCAGATCTCTTAGCCACTAGGCTACAGGTCTCCTCCCCCTTCAGCAGCTTTTCACCAAGCAGTTATGTTTGTTTGTTTTTTT